>CM023449.1:312012961-312115176 GCA_013339765.2 Haemaphysalis longicornis | reverse complement strand
GACTCAACAACGAAAAAAAATATTGTTCGCTGCTTCACAGTACTGCAAACATATGCACTAGGTTTTCTTCGAGTAAGCCATTCCTCTTTTTTTTAAATCTTTGTGCATGATAGCTGGGACACCCTAAGACTATTGCGCAGACGTTTCACTTTGGCCGGGTGGCTGATCGAGCCACAGACAGACACACAGACAGGCCAAAATTTCTAGGTTTAAGTAGCCAAGAAAGACTATCGTCTTTAATAATGGCAGTCGTGCAAAGTCGCAGAGCAGCCCAGTTCACCGAAACGTGGACAGAGGCGGCAGCAAATACACGGAGCGAGCACTGTCCTTTCCGTTTCCTCCTTGTTCTGTCTTCTTTCAAAACACGCAGTACTGTCGCCCTGAACATTAAAAAAATATTCTGTGTTTTAATGCGCTGAAGTTACAACTAGTTTTAGGTGCGCCGAATGGAGGGCTGCGCATTGATTTTGACCACCTGGCGATCTTTAACGTGCCCCGAAATCTCTTCACACGGGCGTTTTTGCTTTTGGTCTCCATCTGAAAAGCGACCATCGCGGCCGGGATTGGTTCAGCGACCTCCTTGGGCGCCGTGAATAAATAAATGGTCGGCGAGCCCTTGCGGAGGATTTTACTCGTAAGTTCTGCATCTGGTGCATCGGCGTCAGCAGGATTTTGTCTTGAGGGTGGCAAAGTTCCACAGAATCCGAGGGATATAACAAGTTTGTTTCTGTTCTTAAAAGTAACAATTAAGTTTAAATATGTTTTGAACGCTTACACGTCCCGGCAAGGAGCCACTGCGTTACATAACGGCATCATTTTAGTAAACCGATCGATCGAGGGCACAAGAGTTTGAAATAATTGACTTGCACCGATCAGATAACGATGTAAAATTAAATTAGGTGAGGCGAAATTGCGAAATTGCGAAATTGCGAGGCGATGGCGGGCACCGATGATTGTGATATCGTCGGTGCCGCAGTGATGACTATCTATAAAGTTTCTGCACCATTCCCATAAATACAAAATAACTATTATAACTCATCAATAAATATAAGCAGCATTCGTCTACAGGCGCGCATCGCAAAGTGATTAACCCCGTGAATACAATTTGCCTCTCGTTTTCAACATTTTTCACAATGCAGCTGAAACATGGTGAGTCCAGAGGGACTGTTGTCGGGCTCGGTCTAACTAAGCCACGTTTTCACACGCAAAATCACGCTTAACGAATGCTCTATTGAAAGAGCGTGTCATCGCGGGGCCCATAATGGCCGTTTGCTGAGCGCGACTGCTATTAGGATGTACCCTTCAGAGGATGTGAGAAAGCCCACCGGGTATTACTGCAGTCCTTGTTCGTTCACGATTGACGCGAAAGTTCAGCTTCGCAGTTGAAGTTGTATAAATGGCAGTAACTCTTTAATGGCTCGCAAAGCTCCGTTTTTAAATCTTGCTCGTTCTCTTGGCACCTCTAGATGAAGCAAAAAAAAAAAAATCAAGCCATCTCTACTAACGGAAACCTGGGGAGGGGCGAAGCAAGCAGTGTATAAGTGTATTCTTGGCTCCTTAGCATTTTGCCAACGGAGATGAAACCGTTGGGGGGCACAGGTACACAGCTTTGCTGTAAAAGTCTCTTGTCTTTGAAACACGAAGCTCTCTAGCGTGAGGCGTAAACGAGTGTTTTTTTTTAGTACGCGTTACGAAGCGTTTCAGCGCGAGGCGTAAACCAACGCCCCGGTGTATTTTAGTACGCGTTATGTTCCAGCGCGAGCCGTAAACGAGTTTCCTGGTGTTCTAGTACTGTGAATACATAATACGATGCTTACGACAACGACATGAGACGCCGACAGCCCCAGCCCCTAAGGTGATTCGCCCCTAAAAAGCCCATGCGGGGGTGTCTCCAAAATCTTCTGCTTGTGCTGATAGCAGAGAGTCCAAGTATTTTATTATCTCGGGTTTAAGGTCGCAAGGCCGGCAAATGCAAAGAGCGCCATGACAATGTCGATTGAGATGAGAACGAGTTGTAATAAAGGCTACAAATTTAGCAATAGAATTGCTGTATAGGGCTATATTAAGACATAATGAGTACATGCAATAAAAGTTCCAAAGACTCACGTTTCGCCACTGTTTTGCAACACGTCATGAACACGGGTGATGTTATGAACACAAAAGAAGCGACAATCGGGCGAGTTGGTACTTATTCATCTTCCCTAACAGCGCACACACACGAAGGTTGAGGTAAAGAAGGGGACAGGACGTGCGCTGACTCGCAACTACTTTTTTATTCAAGAAAGACACGAAATTATATACTAACAAAAGACCAGTTGCGCATGACAATACAAAGGAAACACATCAGATTAACCCAAAACAGGATATGGATAATCGAAGCCAACTCATCAATAGGTTACGCCACTGCAAGAAACAAAACAAAACTTCCCCGGTTATCTACAAACTCGAATTCCTCGTGGTTAAGCGATATCGAGGGATGGCTGACGCAAGTTTTGCCAAGTTTGGAGATATGGTAGGCCTCCACCACCTCTCGCGTCATCCTATCTTTATGTGTAAATAGCACTTTTGTTTGTCTGAAACGAGAATAGCACTGTAAAAGATGGGTTTCACAATGCATTGAAAGGTGCGCCTGCGCGTCCTTTTTAATGCTATTCCTGTGCTCCATTAGGCGCACATTCAGACATTGCCCGGTTTGGCCAATATACTGGCTCCCGCATACCAACGGAATGCTGTAAACAACCCCCGTGCAACACGGAACAAATGGGTCTTCGTGATTCACCCCGCAGCCTCGGCGCCTGCTTGCTCCATGGACATCCCTCCTTTCAACCGCCGAACACACACCGCTTAGCTCAACAGGCGCTGATAGGACCACGTCGACCCCATACCGTTCGCCAACAGTCTTCAAACCGTGTGACAGTTTATGCACATAGGGGACGACAGCTAACCTTTTAAATGCAGAGCATTTCAGTAACTCACGATGTCACCCGCGTTGACGTCCGTAGTCCGCACCGTCGTTGTTCCTACTATATAAAAAAAAAAAATACTATCCGGCGCCAGGTTTCGATCCCTCGACCCTGCGGGCGGAACGCAATGTACATGGTGCTCTACCCACTGCGCCACAAAGCCGACACAGAATGGGACGCTACTAACGCGCCTTATATCGTTGACTCATTCAAATTACTGCTGACGAGTGCTCTCTCGGCAGCAGTAATCTCGTCTCGTTGCCACAAGTGCAACAACATTAACGTAACGCAAACTACTTAACGTCGTGCGCCCCCGGAAATGCTCTGCATTTGATCGTGCCCCTCGCGAGGGTTATGTTTCACTGCGTCTTCCGACTGGCCAGTACACTCGTCGCCATCTGTCGGATGTTGTGCGAACCCTTTGCGGCTGATGGCGCGCGATTTCAAACTACATTTTTGTTTCTCTTTGAGGCGTACTTTCCAGCACGTCAGCCGACTGCGTACCCTTCAGCCACGTAATGACATGTTTCTTGCGGAGCGGTATAAAAAACTACACTTCAATCACGCCCTGAGCTAGTGTATGAGATTTCAAGTGTTTTGTTTTGATAAAAAAGTTGGGAATACGGAAAATCTTGTGCGCATAACCATCAAAAGTCAACCGAGCGCAGAGACACAGCAGGGAGGGAAAGTCCGAGTGAAGCAGACAACAGATGCGAGAATCCTTAAGCCGAAATCACGGAGGCGCGCTTCGCAGCACCGTCCGTGGCCGCGCTCACCGCAAACTACAATCTTACTAATTACACTCTCCGAATGACACCGTGACAGAAAATCCAGAAAGTATTACAAAAAAATTATTTTCTGCCGCAACCGAGTCACTTCTGGAATGATTTATGGACTCCGCACGACACTTTCCTTTGTGTAGATTCGGCCTTCTTGTGGGAAGGCGTGGGCATAAGTTCACTACCTGTTCGTCCATATACTCATTGCTCCGATTGATTGAATTGACTTTTAATGAAGGGAAACAGGGCTAAAAAAGCGGGAGTGGGGGAGGGGAAAAATCATGCATTCCTCCGTCTAACGCCGACGATGGTTGAACGCTAATCTTTTGCGTGGTGGATTCTTTAGTTGTCCAATTCCACACTGCGAGTGTGTTCTACTCTGGAGGTAAGCCCCAGTTTTCTAGAATAGCCGCAGCATTTCTCGGGTGTGCCCTCTGACGCCTAACGTTTGGGTTTGGGGTGTACGGAGCGAACCGTAACCTGCTTCTTGGCATTCGCTTCGACCATGCAAAATGGAGCAATCGGACAGACAGCGGCCTCGTAACGCGAGGGACCCAGGTTCGGTTCCGGCCAATGGAAGCGTTTTTTTGTATCACTTAACCCACGATCATTCATCATCATCATCATCAGAGGAAGTTTCCGTTTCTGCAGGCCGTTTTGGAGTACAATAGCTTCAGTAAGGGCCTTAAAGTTTAGCTTTAACGGAATGATGGGAAGAATCCCATGTCCAGGGCTTCAGCGGCTACCTCCCCCGTCTTCACCCACTTTATCAAGTTCGACTAAACCTCTAGAGCAGGGTTTGTCATGGTGGCCTCCCATGATTTCTGCGAAGAGCTCTTGCGTCGATGACAGCACAATCTCCCAGCAAATACTGGCACTGTGATGGAGGGCACTACTGATCCAATGTGCCATTACTATATCCATTTGCTGCTTTAGAGACCGCATTGAGCTTCTCGTTTCTGTAGCTAGGACACGTCGTGGCATCTTCTCTGTAATGTTGGAAGGCGCCGAAGCTTTTTCTCGTAAACGTCAACTACGTCATGCATAACAAATGGGCTGATCCCCGCTATACACGGTTCACAGAGCGGTGACCTGGGCGCAGCCATATTAGACAATGGGACGTCACTCGACATTGCTGGGCTATTCGGACGCGTTTCTCGCCGTGGCCTTCAATGGGCCGGGGCGCGTCCTCGAGTGCCGGAGCGGCTTTATGAACGAATTGTGCAATTATTTTAGAGTGTCGTTGTGAATGAGGACTTATCGCACGCGTAGATGTTCTGCACCAACCTTCAGAAACGAGTTAGTCCCGAAAAATGGCCCATAAAGAATCTTAAAGCGCTGTTCTGACTACCGCCCATTGCCAAACTCCCGTTCACGCGCTTAATAGCTGTTTGAAGGCATTTTTTATTTCTATATACAAAGAAACCATGTATATTAGTGGTGGCAACATGCTGCCCGCGAGCCGCACGCGAGGAAGTATGCGGCTCCCGGCGCGAAGACAGAACCCCCCTCCCCTTGTCACTTCTGAAGGCTGACATGGCAATTCTAATCTCAAATGGGGTTAGACAGGAACAAAGCAAGATCGCTTCCTGTTGGAATTTCTTCCCATCTGCACACTTATCCAGATAACGTGTTTACTTCATTTCTTTGCAGCCGTCCAAAAAACTTCCGCCCCCCTCTGCCCCTATTTGCCGTCCGGCCCTTGCCGTGTCGGCTTCGTGCAACTCGGCCCACTTCAAAAGGTTACCGACCCCTGAAACAAATAAAACGGCTCTGAGCCGTTGGTTGCCACACTTTTATACCATAAACATTTACGGATTCGTTCGCGCACGGATTATTAATCGAGTTGGAAACAACGTCGAAGCTGCGGCCTCCGGTGTAAGACTTTGCGACCCCCTAATCTACGTACTGGGTGCGTTGGGTGCCTCTGTTCTGCAAGCATTTAATATTTCAAACAAATGTTGAGAAAAGCGCTGTAGGATCCCTTTAAACGGCCAGGCTAACTAAACACAACAGGAGGCATGCTTTAGAACAAGCGTGATGAGGCAGATCAGTGTGGACCTCCTATTACAGTGTAAACCTCCTATTACAGTGTAAAAAAGCCACCCTTGCCCATGTTCTTGGAACAAACTTCTCCCTTTAGAGAATGGCGATTGAGCGTCGCCTGTAGTCGCCGTGTCGCGATCACTGTGCGGAAAGCGATGCACTGCGAAAGGCGCGTGCGCGCGCCGCACACGCGGACAGTCTTAGTGAAGTTGCGGCCAGTGCAATTCGCATGGTGATTCGTCCCACACCTTGAGGTCCCGATCGGAGCTGGTACATCCGACTACCACGCAAGTTTTCCCCAGGGACTACCACTACGCTGAGCACCAAGATGGCTTACGGCGGAAACCGAAACTTCCCCGAGATAAAGGCCAGTCGCGGCGAGTGCGGCGCTAGGATCACGCGTTGAAGGTCAGCCCAACTGCTTGCTGTAAACGGTCTATACCACCTTACGCCGTAAGACGGTTTGCTGACAAAGTGACAACAATACTAAAGCGTTACTCAAAGTAATGGCGTTTATGTGTTAAGCCTTCAGTTGTGAACCAGTATCCACTATTATTTTCAAGGTTAAATTTCAGTACCAACCCAATCTTGATTTTGGAGGATGCGTTCGGAAGACGTAGGAAGAATAGCCGTTGAAATATCCCTCTACAAAAAAAAATGAACCAGAAGAAATAGCCTGAAAGGACGAGCTGGTATTGCAATCACAAAAAAAATGGCGGGTTCTACTTACAAATGGGAATCGACGTGAAGGGAAGCAGTTGCAAATGCATCGTGAAATACCATACGCAACAAGACATTTTGAACGTCTCAACTTTCTTTACGAAAGCGTGATCAATATGCACAATGAGTGTAGCATGGGGAGTGATGAATTGTACGAACGCTGACACCTAAGAAGACGCACCCTGTAGACATCTTTCATGTAGACCGGTAACCAGCACGTCACCAGTTTTCGACAACCGAAAGTTTCTGGTAAAAAAAAGAAAAGAAAATGGGGTCGTCTCTTCATGGCTGTTGTCGTAACTAAGAGTCACATCCCCTGGCGGGTACCGGATGAGGCGAAGGGGAAGTAAGTCTTATATTTGCGTTTGCGCTGCCGCCGGGCTGACGTAAAGGTTGGCAAAAGTAATTTCCGCGTCCTCGCACTTGACATCCCGCAACCCACGTATCGCCCTCGCCGTTAGCGAGAATGAGCTCGGCCTTTCTGTTGGCTAGCAGCGACCGAGTCGTCTGCAGGATGCGTTGCAGTCTCTTTGACGGCCACCGACAGTGAGGGGAGGGGCTTCGACGCGCGGATGCGAGCGCCATCTGGTAGTGTTCCCTGAGACCCAGTGGCGCATGCGGCAAGACCACTGCAGCAGCAGCAGCGCCCAAAAAGTCTGGATAAGAGGCAAATAAAGCTTCGCTTTGAAAATGCATACTCGATAAAAGTTTAAAAAGCACGCCAATTTCTCCTCTACAGAACACTTTATTTACGTTTATATTTTGGTATTGAGTTTGAATCCGTGAGTGCGAAAGCCCCACATTGACGGGAATACGGTACAGGGCAGCGGGGGCGCTAATTAGATAATCGGTGGAGCAGTATAGTCGGCACTGGGGCGTCGGTACCCTACTTGGCTGCACAGTGTTACGAATCGGCCAGCGCCGCAGTACTTCCCCGCATCACTCCTCGGCTGTGCGGCGAAGCCACTACGTGCGCTTTTGAAAACAGGCGCCACCATGTCGGTGACAAGTTGCGACAAGCCGCGTCAGATGCTTCGCTTTCGGCGCATTTCAAAACTTCGGCGGCTGCCGGCGAGGCTCGTCTCCACGCTCTTCAAGGACACCGAGAGAGGCCCCGCGAACTCAGCGGAGTCCTCCCCTCTCCCCTCTCTCGGACTCAACGTGCGCCGAGGCTACGAACTCTGGAAAGAGCGTTGTGTGTGTCGGTGACGTTCGTGGCGTGTTCCAGCTTGTTGGCGTTTTGACCGTTACCGCTTTTGGGTATAAATAGACCCCCGCAAGCGTTGTAAACCATTCCTGTTTGAGCAGCGAATCCATGCTGTCACTCTGCTCGAGTCCTGTATTGTAACCTCGCCCGCCGGGGCATTGTTATTTGGCTTCGGCTCACCTCTCGCTATGAAGTAAACAGTTACGTTGGCCTATCAGCTCTGGACATCTTCCCGGATGCAGTCGGCCTTCCCGGTCGTAACAACTGGTTGGCAGCGGTCGGATGACAACTTCGTAACACCTGGAGCCAGCGGTGCGAGACCCAACACCATGGACGTCAAGGCGGCTTCGGACTTCGCAGAATTCACGGCGGTCAAGGGTGAGTGCGGGACTTTTCTTCACTGAGTTTTACCAGGCTTCTGAGGATAGCTGGTAGGGCGTGTGTTTTTGTCGCGTTGGTTATTCGTGCAAAATATTTTTGGAGCAGTGGGAAAGCAGTACTCTAGACCGGCCATGAATTTGAAGGCGTTGAAAAAACCGCAGTTGTTGGAGCTTGCAAAAGAGTTGCGCTTGGATGTTACGGACGCGCTGAGAAAGCCAGAGCTGATACAGGCTATACTCGCTGTTGGGGCTGACGATGATGAGCTGTCGGAGTGCATTGAGCTTATCAATGACAGGGACACCGATAAACGTCAGGCTGCAGCTGCAGAGGCAGAACGCGAGGAAAGAAAGCGAGAACAGGAGCGCGAGGAGAAGAAACAGGAACGAGAACGGGAGCGACAGCATGAGCTGGAAATGAAACGTCTTGACATCGAGGCATCTCGATCTAGGCGTGAGAGTGACAGCAGCGCGCCAAGCGTGCAGTCTGCGGCGACTGAGCGACCTACGTTGCGAATGTGTGACCTAATGTGGCCCTACAAGGTAGAAGACATCGGTCTTTTTTTGGTCAACTTCGAGCGTACGTGTGAGAGGGCCCAGTTTAGCCGAGACTCATGGCCGCAAAAGCTGCTTACGCTTTTGCCAGGTGAGGCATCCGACGTGATGGCCCGCTTGCCAAAGGAGGAGGCGGAGGACTACCAGAAAGTCAAGTCGAGCCTCCTGCGTAAGTACAGGCTGTCAGCAGAGGCATTTCGCCAGAAGTTCCGTGAAGCCGAGAAAGCTAGGGGCGAGTCGTACGCGGAGTTCGCCTACAAGCTGAGGGCTAATATGGAAGAGTGGCTCAAAGAGGCAAAGGCTTTCGGAGAGCACGACAAGGTAGTTGAGTGCTTCGGTCTTGAGCAGTTTTACCGCCGTCTACCAGAAAACCTGAGACTCTGGGTGCAAGATAGGCCAGGGGTAAATACTGTGGATCAGGCAGCTCAGCTAGCCGACGAGTTCGTCGCACGTCGAGGTGCGCAAGGGCCGAGAGACGGCCAAAAAGAGTTCAGGCCGAGGCCTGATAAGTCAGGGCCGAAAGGCAGAGCTCCCCAGGAAGACGGTGGAGCAAGGGAAGTCGTTGTCGTGGATAGAGAAACTGGCCACGATAACGAAAAGAGAGCAGCAGACGCTGCGGAGCAGCGCAGAAAGAAAGCTTTCGAAGAGCGCAGACAGGCTGCGTGTTACAACTGCGGCGAGACGGGACATTTCGCCGCTAGTTGCAAAAAAGGAAAACTCGTCTTTCACGTGCTAGATCAGAGTGAGGACAGCAGGCAGTTTCTAGAGCCGTACGTACGTGAGCTTGTCGTCAATGGTAAACCGTGCCGAGTTCTTCGCGACTCCGCGGCGACGATAGACATGGTTCACCCTTCGTACGTTGAACCGGATCAGCTAACGGGGCAGTGTGTTTGGGTGAAGCCAGCCGTAGGAGCACGAAACGTGCGCCTGCCGATTGCTAAGGTCAGCATCGGAGGTCCGTTTGGTGAACTTGTGACGCAGGCAGCAGTATCCCCACAACTTCTTCCGGATTACAGGTACCTATTCTCGAACAGGTCGGATCATCTGTTAAGCGACAAGGGGTACAATTTCGAGAAACTGCCGAGGAAAGAACCAGCTGGGCTCGCTGCGAAGAGCTCGAGTAACGATAGGGTCGCCACCTCTGTGAGGAATGGCGAAACTCAGACAGAAAGCGATGATTGGGCATTTCCGGAGGCTCACGACCGAGGGCAGCGTAAGTACACTGTGTGTAAGGCCCCTACGGTGAGCGGAGATGTTTCGTCGCCATGTTCGAAGTGCGCTAGATCGCGGGAGGCCTTGGGAACGGCTACTGGCTTGAACGTGAACATTTCGCGAGATAGCGACGCTTCGCAGGAATGCGTAAACGATGAGGTTACCGAAAGGCCGCACGAGTCCGCTGAAACGGAGGTTGTTCCTTCGGACGGTAGTGCGGAAACGAGCGAGGTGGTGGCAAAGCCTGCAGCCGAGGCAGCGAACGGTTTGCACGGTTCAGTTGGGAGAAATGACGATCTCGCCACTGAGCAAGCCGATTCCGTCCTGCCACCAGCTCAGGTAGCTGACCTCGAGCAACGGCCAGCCGAGCTCGTAGAGATTCAGGTGTCTGGGGCGGCTGAGCCATCTTTTGAGACAGGGCAGCTTGGATCTAGTGTAGCCTTGACAGCCGCAACACAGAACGAAAACACCCTTCGGTGTTCGCTGGCTGAGGGTGTTGTGAAAAAGGCGATGGACGCCGAGATAGGGTCTGTTGGAAGTTACGAGGTGTCTAATGAGCACGTCGTGCCCTTGTGACTCCCAGCTGATTCTCCCGACGATAGGCCAATATGGGCTAAGCTAGTTGAGATTTCGGTGGCGCCTGTGGCTGAGCCGAAGTCGGGAACCGATCAGCCTAGAGGAGAGAACGTAAACGCGTTGCGACGTTTGCTTGCCGAACGCGTTGCTGAAAAGGCGAGAAAGAAGGATAGAGGGAAAATTTCCGCACGTACTAGTGGCGCGTGTTTCAGTTCGGGCACGCCCAGGGGCAAAGCAGTGAGCTCGCTTCGCGCCAAGGGAACGCCGCCTCCAGGAAGGAGTGCGCGCCTTACGTTCGAACGCTGGAAAATCTCGCTCGCTCCTCCGCGCGCTCGACTGTTGTCGAAAAGAACGGCCGGTGTCCTCTCACGCCGTCGCAGCAGCGTTCAGAGAACGGTCGCACCTAAAGTGCGGGACAGAAGGGGAAAAGCTCAGGGCATTGACGAGAGCTCAAATCGCAGCTCTCTGCGCGAGAAGTGGCCTGTAGACGCCTGACTTTTTCAAGTTCATTGTTTTTCCTGACGCAAGTTTCGCCCTTTACGATTACATTTCTTTTTGTGTGGGACATTTCCAATCACGCGAAATGTCACCTTTCAAGTTTGTGCACTTGTCTAAAGTACTGCTGGGCTAAAATATAACTAGTGTAGTTAGTTATTAGCGTATTTTATCGCAACTAAAAGCCTGGTACATCTTCAGTGTGGATTTGTCTTCGCACTTGCCGGCGATGTGGTTGTGTCTTCCTGTGTTGTTCTGTTGCTTGCCTGACCAAGCCAGAGACGTTCTTTGGGAGCCACTACTCGTCCAGTGACCCACCCGGTGAAGCTCCAGCACGGTGTCGTACAGCCAAGGCCTGGAGTCGAGCGTCTGTCGAGCACTTCACTTCGAAAGCATCCCTCCGGACAACGGCTGAAGACCCTTATCCATCGGGATCTCGGACCCCCGGCGGAAAAGCTGTTACGAATCGGCCAGCGCCGCAGTACTTCCACGCATCACTCCTCGGCTGTGCGGCGAAGCCACTACGTGCGCCTTTGAAAACAGGCGCCACCATGTCGGTGACAAGTTGCGACAAGCCGCGTCAGATGCTTCGCTTTCGGCGCATTTCAAAACTTCGGCGGCTGCCGGCGAGGCTCGTCTCCACGCTCTTCAAGGACACAGAGAGAGGCCCCGCGAACTCAGCGGAGTCCTCCTCTCTCCCCTCTCTCGGACTCAACGTGCGCCGAGGCTACGAACTCTGGAAAGAGCGTTGTGTGTGTCGGTGACGTTCGTGGCGTGTTCCAGCTTGTTGGCGTTTTGACCGTTACCCGACTTTTGGGTATAAATAGACCCCCGCAAGCGTTGTAAACCATTCCGGTTAGAGCAGCGATCGATGCTGTCGCTCTGCTCGAGTCTTGTATTGTACACTCGCCCGTCGGGGCATTGTTCTTTGGCTTCGGCTCACCTCTCGCTATGAAGTAACAGTTACGTTAGCCCTACGGCTTCTGGACTTCTCACGCTGCAACAGCGGCTGGCCGCTCGCATCATACACGCTACCCACTCGTATGTCGGAGGCCACGGAGCTCGGATCGGGTGCCCCCACTCGGTCGCAACGACTAGTGTCAGCGCTGGGATGACACGGTCGCAACAACAGTCGAACATGGAGTGTGTGGCGTAAAGGGACGGTACTCCCGATCGGTACGCGACCGCTGCTAAATGCCAGCCAACACGACTCCAAATCATTCAAAACAGGGAGGAAAATACTGAATAAATTCCTCCTAGGATTTCTCAGAGGATGGAAGTGCATATTTAGTCAGTGATGTAAAAATCCTCGTCGTGCACAACCTTTAGTCTCGTTTTAAATATGCGAGACCCAAAAATATGATTTGCCAAAGTTATTTCAATGATGCTCAAGCAGCGCGTATGCATCCGTGGCTAAAGCGAATTGAGTTGCATGCGAAAGTAGAAAACAGTCCGATAGTTGAAGCATTGCGACGGTGACTCATGCGGCCAGCCCATGGCCCCTTGTCCCCTTATCTGCACTCCATTCCCTTCGCGCACAGGTTCTCCAGTTTTTTTTTTTCGCATTGTGGTACCGGGGTCCTAGCATCCGGCCGTGGCTCCCAAGAAAGACACCGAGTCCCCAGAAACCACAGCTTTACTGCGATGGGGGCCTGTCCCACAGGCCCGATCCTTGCGACGCCCAGTGACGCACTGCCGAAGCCTCTTGACTGATCCGCGTGCCCCTGATTCCTTCTTTCTCATCTTCGCGTTCTTAGAGTTTATGGAGAAATTGTACAATCGCTACGCAAGTTGCCACATCAGTTAGACGCCTACCATACATGACCAGTAGTCCGATATAGACCTGAACGGAGTTACTGCCACCGCCTATGCTAACAGCGCACGAAAGATTTTAAGTGCGAATGCACTTCTTAAGCGACCCTGAACCTGCGTCCACCGGCGATGTCCGCATAGCATACCCACGTGGGGGATTGACCAGGAATCTCCTCGTCTTCCTTGGCAACGGGGGGAGATGGGCGCGCGCTGCCTGGCCGCTGACATGGCACATACCCACGTGGGGGATTGGCCAGGAATCGGGCGTGAGAAGGGCTAATGCACCCGCTTAAAGGAGTAGTGACACGAAATTTCAAAGCTGAGATCCGCTCTAGCAATCAAGTACAACGACAACACAAATAGGTGTCTGTGAATAAATGCATCTTTCTTTCTTTGTAGTTGTGTGTGTGTGTGTGATCTCTCTTTCGCGAACATTACCGAACCGCGCAAATTCAACTCGTGCATTCATACTTTCACATTCTTCCCCTCGGGGAAATGCGGGGAATTTTTTATTTAAAACGAGACTAAGGGGTGCGCACGACGAGAATTTTCACATCACTGACTATTTCTTTTTATAGTGGACTGCGCTGTCGTCAGCCCAAACACTGACGGGGCTGAAGAGACGCGCATGCGCAGTAGAGTGCGGACGGCGGACAACGAGGAAGGGAGGGACACAGCCTCGAGCATGAGATGCTTCGTATCTAAAAAACGCTGTCTTGGTTGACGTGTTACTCCAATACCATTAAGGAAAAGTAAGGTTGGTTTAAAGGAGGAGCGGTGTTTTAAGCTTACGAATTAGCGTACAAGTGTCAAAAGTTTAGGAGTTTTTTATAAAACCTAGATACCAGCAATTGAAGTTAATGTTGTAAAAATAAGTTCAATGTGTAGTTTTGATTGAATGATAACTGGTTTTCTTGGTTATATACCTATGTATTGCTTCAACTATGCCAAACTTTTCTGAAAGACAATGCTGACACGTATGAATGATGCCGCCAGTGCAAGCAGTTAGGTAATGTTCATTGCCTCCATATATCTCGTGTAAGTCCTCACCGTAACAGACCAAGTGTTTATTTTTTCAACGAAACCGTTATCGTGAGGAGAAATCGCTTTCAAGGACACGATTTAAAAAAAAAGAAAAAGAAAGTACCTGGGTGTGTTAGGGTATAGTTCGCATATAATGCCGTGCCATTTTCTGACATCATCTTTTTGTGCCATTCTTCGTTCTTACCCCTTGAAGCCTCTGCCGGCTGACTAATTTTTTCCAGTGATTTGCGCTTTCCGACAGCCTTTTTTTCTGGGCGTTTTCTTAAACCACCGTTTGCCTAGAAGTAAAGATAAAATTCGAGCGAAACTTTTTTTCGAGTATAATTTTCGTTTCGCGTTCGGTACCTGTCTGACGTGCTGGCAGGCCCTCGCCCTATGTAATGAAAACAAGTAGTTTCAGGCTTTTTTACCGGTGCAAAAGACAAACATTTGCTTTTAATGCGAGATTGGGTCACAGCGCAATTGTGATGATGGGAGGTTTTAGCTGTTGCTCCGAGAAGATATGAGTTTTTAATAAATTCGCAGGGCTTACCACGTATCGGAAATAACCTTTTCAGCGTACAGCAACAAGTGTGGAAAGGTTTAATGTCGCACTACGGGGGACTGATTGAAATTTTGGAAAGACAGAAAACGTTCCTCGGACAGTATCCGGGAGGCCGTTTTGGACCCGAACGTAACCAAAGTCCCCGTAAGGCGACCTTCACTCGGCGTGGGAGCTTAGTGTCCCGTCGAAATCGACTTCGTGATACATGTGTCCCCCCGTAATGCAGACGAAATCCAGACAGACGATATCGATCTCAGTTCAATAGGCTGGCACACGCGCACACGGCGCGGGTCCTTATTGAGACAAATGAAGCGAACGCTGGGGAAAACGCAGAGATGACAACGAAATAAAGGGCCGTCAGTGTGACAACGAGAAACCAGGCCGGACCAGACCATGAGACGGGATCACGAATCCACGGGGCGGCTACAGCCCCAGCGACATCGATCCAACCCTCGTGTATACAGACTCACAGCTCTGCGAACCGCCGCGGAGAAAATCCGAACACCGAGGCCGAGCAACGTTGAGCGCTGCGCGAAGCCCGCTGGTTGCCCCACGCACGGTGTTCCAGGACTACGTCCGCGGCGATTGCCTAGGATCTTTGCTCGGGGCCGAGATTCTGGTCTCTTGTTACCGAAATGCGAGTGAAAACCGCGGGGATTGGCCACGTGAAGAATTGGAGCCCCGGATTTGCGGCAGGAGTTGCGGGGATATGAGAAACCCGGCCGGCTTTATCCCCCGCTCGGTGGGCCTCGCGAGCTCCTTCCCACTCGCACTTAGTACAGAAAATGGCGGCAAAAGAAAAATACAGGAGGGCGTAAGCCTGATGGTTTTTCTTATTTGCTTGCAGTCTTTGTTTTGGCATCCAGCTGTATACGTCCGTAGTATTGCAGAGCGAGTGAACGATGGCTGCCGTACTCTGCTCTCTTGACAACAGATGATATCCGGGGAAGATGAAAGCAGCAGGGAATGATTTCTCGTTCTGCGGATTTCGTAGGACGTATAGACTTGCAAACCGGCATTGACACCATGTTAGTTAAAGAGTAGAAAAAGCTGAAGGCCTGAAATTGCTTTTTCTAGTTTTCTTTTCCCGGAGAAATGATGAAAATTTCGGCGCCAATATTTTCTTAGAAGGCAATACATTTACACACACGGAACAGGATGCTTTAGAGGACGTTCGCAAGGAGCGTGCAATGGTCGAATCAAACATCTATGATTACGCTCTACATCGATAGCTGTACTGGAGAAACTACAAATGGTAGAGCAAGTCACATTTCCACGTGGCGTAACCTAAAGCAGTATGATGTTGGCAGCTCTGGCTCACCCGATGGAATCACCCTACGATTATTAAGGATTTATGAATTTAAGGACTTTATGAGCCGTTTCTTTACATAGCAAAGGCCGATAATGAAAGCTGCTCAGAAGCGTATTGAAAGGCCCGTCAGCCGGTTTTTTCTTCTTCGTTTTTTGTCCGTATGGAGCAGACGGCAATACGCACACTGTACAGTTGTTGCAGTGATCAGCAAGATAAAAAAAAAACATCAGTAAACTTCTAAAATCCCATCACAGTAGCAATAACAATTAAAGATAAATAAAGATATCATTAATACAAATTTTAATTGCTGTTAAAAATAAAAGTCAGCTCCCAAAGTTTCCAGATGTTGTCCTTTCTGGAGGCTGCAATTGAAGTCTGGCGAACAAGCTTAATGAACACTTCAGCAGCGGGGCTAGGAATGTGGGGCTTGAGCTGTCCTTCTGCTTTAATGTAAAACTGCCGGTACATCAACTGCAGTCTTTTGCATTTTTTATATTACTCCTGAGGAAATAAGCAATGTCATCCTAACAATCCCAACTGGTAAGGCGACTGGTTGCGATAGGATATTACTAAACCTACTAAAATTTAATCTCTGCAGGATTTGCCCTTACGTAGCTAAAATATCAAAACTGCTTACCACTCCGGTAAATATCCAGATTTGTTAAAAAAGCCAAGATAACACTGGTTCATCAAATAACACCAGTGGCGCCCAAAATCTGTTAATTATCTACCAATCTCAGTACTTTCTATAAATAACTTGTGTTTTGAAAATCTATTAGCAAAGCGAATTACTGCGTATTTAATAAAATATGCTCCTTTAACCAAAAGCCAACATCGTTTTCCCCCGAACAAATCGACTAGCACAGCGGTGACTTGCATTAAAATTATTATTAACAACTGCGTAAATGAACACAAAATTGTTTTCGGTGTTTTCTTAGACATCCCCAAAGCTTTTGATTCCATAGATCATGGAATACGAATAAACAAACTGGGACGCTATGGTGTCCGTGACGATACTCAAAGCTTCTTCAGAAGCTATCTACAATCCCGTCAGCAGTGTGTCCAGGTTGACGCAGGGTGCTCAGACTTCCTTCCCATGACCCATGGCGCCCCACAGGTCTCTGTACTGGGACCTATTTCATTTTCACTGTACAAAGACGATCTTACACTTTGTATTAGTAACGCGCAAACAATAATCCACGCTGACGACACAGTGTTACTAATTTCAGAGAAGTAAATTATGCAAATAGAATTCTCTCCAAATAAGTTAGTGATAATGTAGTGGAAGGTTTATGCAATAATATGCTAGAAATAAATTTATTCGAAACTAAATGTATGATATTTTAATTCCGAAACGAACGCATTACGAAACTAAATCTAAATTATCAACATATACAGCGTCAGAAGTTGTATCCTGCTGCTATCCTAGTGAAACAATGGATAAGGGAATGCATTATAAAGCCAATATAAATAGCATATGTTCAACGCTGAGCAAAGCCCGTTTTACCGTAAATCAAGCACGACAGCATTTCTGTATTTCTGTATGCTGTATTTCAGCATATTTTGCTGTCATTTAGCGTATAGTTGCTGTCATTTAGCGTATAGCGCATATGGCAGACATTCCCAGATAATGAATAGCAGATTGTCGCTGAAGAAGAAAGTGTATGACAGCTGCATATTACCGGTACTCACCTACGGGGCAGAAACTTGGAGGCTCACTAAGAGGGTTCAACTTAAATTGAGAACGACTCAGCTGGCAATGGAGCGGAAAATGCTAGGTGTAACATTAAGGGACAAGAAGAGAGCGGAGTGGGTCCGGGAGCAAACTGGTGTTGAAGACATATTAGTAGAAATTAAGAAGAAGAAATGGACGTGGGCAGGGCATGTAATGCGAAGGCAAGATAACCGCTGGTCATTAAGGGTAACAGAGTGGATCCCTAGAGAAGGCAAGCGCTGCAGGGGGAGGCAGAAAGTTAGATGGGCAGATGAGATCAAGAAGTTTGCGGGGATAAATTGGTCACGGTTGGCACAGGACCGAGGTAATTGGAGAAGACTGGGAGAGGCCTTTGCCCTGCAGTGGGCGTAGATAGGCTGGTGATGATGATGATGATGATGATGAGTTGTAGGGCTATACTCAACCATCGTACCTAGACACTATCAATACATTGCAAAAAAAGGGCGGTAAGAAATATCACTTTGTCGAATAGCACGGAGCACTCAACCCCGATCTTTAAGAAGCTAGGTATTATGCCGTTCTTAGTCCACAGAGACTACAAATCCACGTATTACCTACTACATACTGAAAAATAACAACCTCCGCCCAAATCAGTTTTTAACGCCCCTCTATGAGAAATCAGACAACAAACAAGCTGAACCTTCAACATTGCAGCTGTAAACAATTTATATGTAAACGCACACTAAACTAATTACAACGAAAATATGGAATAGGCTATCCATCACTGCAAAGTAAAGCACTAATTTCCGTCTTGCGTTAAGAAAGTATACAAATAATATCCCTCTTTTATCTGTCATGTCACACTGCTCAGAACTGCTCCAAAGCAGCTTCGCATTGCATTTGCCCATACACTTTCTACTGGGCGAACCGTTTCGGACCGCCCAGCAACTGCCCAGAACTGCTCTCGAAAAGCAGATAAGAGACCAAATAATAATAAAAGAGTTGGTAAAATGCAACCCTAGCCGCCGAGGATCTCCCATACGGACTGCGCATACTTGTTGGCGGTCGGTCGCATGCAGGCGTATTTCCGTCGGGCAGGCCTACAGTTCGTACTCTTGCTCCTTTCTTTGCATGCATGTTTTCAGGCAGTCGCTTGTCGAACCGCTGAAGCGTGCGGCATCGACAGGCCTGGTTAGCCCCGCTACTACCTGGCGGGAAGATATATGGGATAAGGCAGAAATTTTCAGCGTGCGTTTTTTTTTTTATACCCACGAACGGCAAGGATACACCATTTTCCTTGCTAGAGGTGGGCGCCGGCATTTGCTTTTTCTGACCGGACCGCTAGCGCCGTCTATGAAGCGACCGCCGAAACCTCCGCGCTGGGCTGTTAAGTGCTCCGTTCTTTCCGTGCGTCTGCTCGGTACCCGTGCATTACCGAGTGAACCGTAGTGGTTTGGCGTTAAGTTAGCGGTTGCAGTGCTTGTGTGTGTGTGTTCTGTTTTGTATTCATCATCTGCGTACGGATTTTAGGTCTTAATGTGCTGCCAGAGTGGAAAATGCCGACTCCGGCTGTTGCAAGCAGTAACAGTGTGGTGGTGGTGCCGCTCGTGCTCCGCAGTTCCGCGATGCAAACGTTCCGGTATGGCACCGACTGACATAGAAATCGATATCGGGGAGTAAATACGTGTTTTCAATGCCACCGTGCTTGTTATGTTCACCGATTAGTCATGTTTACGGAAGCGCGGACGTCGAATGCGGAGCGCGCACAGCATATGTGGGTCACGGTGATCCGTGCTCGCGATGGACTTTCGACGAGGCTATTGCTTTAACATTGCAATGCAATATAATCTTTCTTAACTAGACTTATGAAGGTTACTGACAAAACGAAATTCCCTGGGCGGAAAAATAACACGACCGCACAACTAGTCAACTTACTATTCGAAGGTTGAGCAGAAGGGTCAAAGGTTCGGGCGAGTTAATATTGGTTGATCATGATTGACCTAACTCTGCGCAGCGCATGTGGTTTTTCGCTCGGAGCCCACCTTTGTAAAACCGCTGCTTGCACCACAAATGCTTTACGCGAGCAGCAGTAACTGTGTTGTAATTGTAATACTTTAGATGCCGTGACAACGCAAAAGGAGTAGAAGCTTTTCCTTTGACCGCGTTGTGAACAGGTTGAGCTATTTTCCAAATGCAGCGTTCACGCGTATCTCCAGCTGCGTTTCCACATTGGGCTGCCTGCTTATCCTGCTATCGACCAGCAGTGTGCGATGGATTAAGTTATCTTTTCATATCGTTTGGCAGTGTAATGCGTTGGCCTGAAAAAAAGTAAACAAAACGCCGCGATTTTAAAGGTTAGATTAAATGAAAAGGGGATTGTTTAATGCCAATCGGCTGTAATGACATTCACGCGTATCTCCAGCTGCGTTTCCACATTGGGCTGCCTGCTTATCCTGCTATCGACCAGCAGTGTGCGATGGATTAAGTTATCTTTTCATATCGTTTGGCAGTGTAATGCCAAATACCCATGTACGCTCCAAAACAGTAAACAAAACGCCGTGATTTTAAAGGTTAGATTAAATGAAAAGGGGATTGTTTAATGCCAATCGGCTGTAATGACAAACAATATATGGTATTTTAAATTGCCTACAAGGAACCAGAAGTTATTGTAATGTTGTGTTGTATCGGCGCTCGTGAAAGATCCCCAGGTAGTCAAAATTAACCCGGAGCCCTCCACTGCGGCGCGCCTCATCACCCATGAAGCGTTCGGGCGTTAAACACCACAATGAATCAATTAATCAATCAACCAATCAATCAATGCTGTATTGTAAAAGATAAAGTTGGTTCTAACATTTCAGGGGGTTCCGTTCCCTGTCGCGGCATTGCGTGTAATAAATGGATTTTGCTCCGTCTGCTTGCCGTCCAAGTGCACCCAACAAACCCTGGAGTTGGTCGTTGGTACAAAGTCGTTGCGATTTATCAACGGCATCCAGCGATATCTCAACTCGGTGCGCGTTGGGAAGCGATGCAGCAAAAACACGCCGCGACCGCAGTGCATTTTCTCCAGGCAGTGTCGTGCACATGCGTGCTGTCAGCGACTGCTTCTCGCTTTCTCTGGTTGTTCAATAACCCACCACCGCGCAGTGCTGGTCAAGCGACGTTTGCGCCTTGAACGAACGGCATCGCAGCATTGGCTAAAACAGTTGAAAGTTCCGCAAAAACTAAGCACACGGTGCGAAATACTCCTGAACTACGCAGCGGAGCACACCGCGCCGGGCGATTTTAACAGCCCAGCGCGCACAGGCAACGCTGGCCGGCCGCCGAGAGAACTGGTTTGAGAGTATTTTCCCCCTTTCCCGGCTGCTTATGGAAAATGGTGTATATTATTGTCGATCCAGTACGTTTTATAACCTGAGTCGGCGTTTGTGTACAAACGTTCCGCATCGGCCCACTATTAGAAGCCTTGCTAAGAGCCAGATGTTTTTGACACCAATGTTTTCTCTGTACAAATGCGTGAAACAACGTAGTTGAATAATTAAGGAATATATAAATTAAAACCGTTATCTAATCTGAAACATCAGTGCCAAGAATAGGAAACTAATGTGAACGTGAAGTGGTATAAAAAAATTGGCCGCGTATCTGCTTCTTTCGTTGCAAATGTCGTCAAAAGACGATAGTCTTTATCGACTTTTGCCAAGTAAATGCCTCCCTTCGCTTTACCGCTCACCTCTCATATTGTTCCTCTTGCGTCGCGCTCCTCCCAAGGTAAAGACACCAAAGGTTTGCTTAAATCATTTTAAATTTCCCGCGTTCCACTGCTCCAAACCGGGTGTGTCGATGCGAACGCCGCCGTACGGCGAAGATGCGCGTTAATCGAGGCACTCTACTTCAACGTTTATAGAACCGCGTTTCCCTACTCCACGTGCGTTGGCAAGCAGAACGTGGGAAACTATCTAGTGGAACCTTGCGTAACTGTTGCCGGTTGATTTCTTAAAATGGCCAGATAGCTATAGTGGCGCTTGGCGAACAGCAGGCGACGGCGGAGTGAATTCTTTTTCTGCAGTTGATGAAGTATTTTAATTTCGCAAAAGTCACGCATGTTTGAATTTTTATAAAGGAACACTGCAAATATCACTTCTGTATTGATTTGTTGTCTCATATTTGCGTAATGTCTTGTTCTTCTTCAACAATGTTGACAAGTATGAACATTACACCGGACCAAGACGGGTAGATTTAGCTGTGACTATATAAGACTATTGCGCAGGCATTCTTTTGCTTTGGCCGGGTGGCTGAATCGAGTCACAGACAGACAGACGGACAGACAGACATACAGACAGACCAAAATTTCTGGGTTTAAGGAGCCCAAGAAAGACTATCGTCTTTAAAAATTACCAAGAGGTTTCGTAACAAGCCCTCAGAGGGCAGTACAAGGCAGGCTGCAGACAAGGTCTCAAGAAGTAGCGGCCTTGATGAGTCACTGTGTCCAGACGGGAGCAGTGTGACTGACGCTATTCAGACAACGAGCTGCGCGTCTGCGACTTCATCATGAACAGCAAGTTAGGACAAAACAGCAAACCGGAAATTTTGCGTCATACTGCTCAAATATGTAATTATGTAATTATTAGAAATAGCATTCGCAGAAGATTGTATTTATTGGAAAAATTACCGGCGATGTTGCAATCCAACATCGCCGGTCAAGTCATGCAATGCGTTCCGAGTGGCCCGCGTGCTTCAAGGGCTGCCGAACTTCACTGAAAAGCATCGAATACAGAACCGAAGAACACAGTAAACACCCCGTTCTATATATTATTCAGTTGCAGAACGACTTACAGCCTCGATACCTTTATCTGTATTCATATAATAACGGTCCACATTTCCTTGGTCTGAATGTTTCCTTCCTTCCTTCCTGGATTCAATATAATAACGGTCAACATTTCCTTGGTCTGAATGTTTCAACATTTCCTTCATCTGAATGTCAAATAACAGGAGAGGAGGGTTAATCTTTCAACCTCAAACCGCGGAATAAAAAATGACCGCACACATGCCGTCTTCGCCGGGAAGCTATTTTGAAGGACCGCCGAGTTCCTGCCGCCCGTGCCAAGTAACCCAGGCCTCCTTTTCCTCGCGCTCGTATCCTTCCGCCGAACAAGTCAGATATTTGTATCTGCAACACAAGTTTATAGACAATAAAACTAGTTCACACAGCTGCAGCTGAAATCTCACTTTTTGCTCTTATTCGTTTTTACAGCCTTCAGTCCCGAGCATGTATTACAAGGTAATGCACTTGATGAGGCCGTGCAAGCTCGTGTGAAAAGTTATGTGCTCGCTTGTAATTATATACATCATTGGTAGTTTCATAGCGTTAATATTTTTGTCTGTGTGTGTGTCTTGGAGGGGGTGTAAGAACAGTTCACCGAAAACACCACACACAAAACACAAGTTAGCCTGAATGGGAGTTTTTGGGCTGGAATACGTCTTTTAAACTCCTCACGGCAGGCGGCATGCTCCCACGTGTGGTAGTATGGTGGTGGAAAAACTGCCAGTTTACACCGGGGGCCACAAGCCGTCGTAAATAGGCACATTTACCACGATTGTACCTCTCACAAAACGCAGTATCTAGCTGTGAATACTGCGTTTGTCATAATGGGAGTTTTAAAAAACTCCCACGCCACCTCCATCTCCTTCTCCTCCACATCCTTCACCCCTTCCTCCTCTACGCCTTGTTACAAAATGGCTGCCAGTTGGTGTCGTGTGTCGTGTGAGCTCCAGCGTCCCCGAAAATTTGTTGTCGATGTGAACTTGCGGCCGCACGAGCGGATGTGAAGTGCTTCTCGACAATCGAAGCTCGTTGCGAACATTGTGGAACCAGCCTACACCGACGTGCGGCACACTGCAACGTCGCCTCCGTCTCACCGACCTTCCCGCCGACGGAATACGCCAGCGAGCCGACGCGAGGCCTAAATGCAGTGAGCGCTGAGAGTGAGTGGCTCGTTAAAAACAACGCGGTTGTGCCTCTGCGAGGTGGTTGAAGGTAAGATTTTCACGTTTTTTATTGTACCCAACATTTCGGGATACTTGTGCCCCTTCTAGTGTCAAATAAACTCAGCGTGTTTCCCGCGTCACTGCACGGGCGATTCTCCGCCAGTGGAGGTGAGCGTTGTGCATGAAAGACGGCGCCATGCCCGGCACGTCATTGGGGAGGCCGAACGGTGGGAAAGCAATGCGTATTTGCGCGGGTCTCGATCAGAACACTCCCTCATTCACACTCGCGAGCAGAATGAAAACTGTCCGAACTCTGATTTTAGTTAGGCTGTGTCTAGGGCTTAGTGGCAGGCGAAGGTGAAGTTGGCTGGTCAAACATCGCAGGGCGGCCGCTTTCCTTGAGAAGCACGTGTGGTGCCAGCCGCGCGTGCTACGAGGAGGGTGACTGCCGCGTGCCGCCGGCGATTAATTGCTTTCACTGGAAAGGGAGAAGGTCGGGGTCCCGTGGGAGCTCTCCGTACGCTAGGCGCGTGTAATTATAACCAGTACACGTCATTCGAGGGAGCATTCTGTAGAGTCGACGGACGACTGCTTATTTTATTTTTTTTTGAAGAGCCCCGGGGTGGGGGAGGGGGGCCGACGCAGGCGTCACACCGACCGAAATTTTTCCTTAACTTTGGGTCAGGGGAGAGAGGGGCAGTGCGGGTGGTAAAACCTCAAGCTCGCTTCACGCAAGGAAAAGAGGGAAAGGAAGCATTTTGAGAAGTTGGTCGCCACAAGGGTCGCGCACCCTTTTGAACAGGAGAGCACTTCGTTTTGACGAACTAGTGAGCGCAGGTGTCTCGGACGGAAGTGCAAATTTGCGTAGCTGTAAATAAACATTCAGACATTACGGAAGGTTGGACACACGAGTGACAAGTTCAGCGTCTTTACAGTGCCGTTTATTTATTTTTTTTTCAGGTTAGATGCCCAATATGCTTCTGTAATTGTTGCCGCAGATTTAAAGCGTTTTACTATCCCTCTAATGCATGTGCTGCTGTGGCTTCCTGGGGAACGTGCCAGGAGGTGCGGCAACGTCAGCGTTTGGGAGGCAGGTGCAATAAAACAGCGCACCGACGACATACTGACCTCATTGTTTGCAAATGGCTTCAATTTTTTTCGTTGAGGAGTGTTGTACTAGATAAAGTTCTTACCAAGATACCTTGTGTTCTCGATGTAGGTGTTTTGTTTATTCAGTGTTTTTATTGTCTTATTAACGTGTTCACACGTTTACCGTGTTTATGTAATTTTATGCAATAAATTGACTGTGCAGAAAACAAACTTTTGACGTTTCGCCATTCAACTTTTTGAAGCAGAAAAAGACTACAAATTACGTAATCCTAAAATGCGGCCTGTGCGCTCATT
Source organism: Haemaphysalis longicornis (assembly GCA_013339765.2). Lineage (NCBI taxonomy): Eukaryota > Metazoa > Arthropoda > Arachnida > Ixodida > Ixodidae > Haemaphysalis > Haemaphysalis longicornis. Next base: position 312,090,473 of record CM023449.1, on the reverse strand, counting down.
AAGAACTCCCAAATACACTAATAAATTCCTCTGCAGCGCTTATATCAGGCGCACAAAAAAAAACTCGAATGCAGGTCAACACTGCTCCCAGCTCGCCCCCTGAAAACTCCCAGTTGGAGGAAACAATACACTACCAATTGTACCCTTGGAAACTCCCATTGTAGTGGCAGTAAAATAAAACTCCAATACATTCGCATCCCGCCACTACCAAGGAATATGCATCCAGAGCTAAATGTGGAAAGAAGACAAGCTAGAGTACGAGCCCTTGACAAACGTTTCCGAACCCATTGTGAGCCACGGGAGATTGTCTACGTTGACGCAGCCGACTACTACAACGGCGGCTCTTGTCTCAACGCCATGGCATTGCAGTCGTCAGCAATGACGGCGTCACGGCGACGTCAGCATCCACGCCGGCCAAACATCCCACTCATGGAGAGGAAATGGCCATAGCCCTTGCTATAAATTCTACCCGCGCAACCACAATCATAAGCGACTCGAAGTCCGCAATTCTTAACTTCTCGAAAGGTAGGATCTCCCCTGCAGCAGCCTCGTTGTTAGAGAAGACCCCTACCCAAAGAAAAATGCTTTTGATACGGACTCCGGCCCACTGCGGCCTACAGGGGAATGAACTAGCCAACGCAACCGCTCGACCTCTGGTCAACCGAGCTGTGTTGCCTACGACGCCACCACAACCACCATCATCCCCACACAAGACGTCGCAGGAAAGCCAAGAACAAGCACACGTTACGAGATCTCACAAAGACAGGCTAGTCACATACAGGGATATAATAAATCACTACAGGTTATCCAGATGCAAATATCCACCGGCCCACCCCACTCTTTCCAGGAAAGAGGCAGTCACGTGGCGACGGTTGCAGACGAACACTTTCCCGAGCCCTGTTTCCCTCAACCGCTGCTACCCAGACCTTTACTCAAACCTCTGCACTTTATGCGACAGCAGAGCCGACCTACACCACATGATATGGTCCTGCCATAAGCTCCAAAAAAATACGAATGGCTATAATAGCAAATCCGATGTAGATACACTTAGAAGCTACAAAATTAAGACTGCAGAACAATGGGAGACTGTTCTGCTCAGCTCCACACCGGAGGCACAACTGACAGCAGTCCGGATGGCCGAAGCCGCCGCGAGGATCCAAGGAATCCTGGCTGACGGATGAGGGAGGGAGACCGTCCAAGCCGTCTACCCTTCAGAACCCATCTCGGGCATCAAATAAAGTCATCTCTCTCTCTCTCTCTCTCTCTCATCTCTCTCTCTCTCTCTCTCTCATCTCATCTCTCTCTCCTCTCTCTCTCTCTATCTCTCTCTCTCGCTCTCTCTCTATCTCTCTCTCTCTCTCTCTCTCCTCTCTCTCTCTCTCTCTCTCTCTCTCTCTCTCTCGCTCTCTCTCTCTCTCCTCTCGTCATCTCTCTCTCTCTCTCTCTCTCTCCCATATGCTACTGAAAAAAATTGCGGAAATAATGGGAGTAAGGCGAAACTCCCATTGGAAGGAGTTTTTGAAAACTCCGAATTGGTACTGAGTTATGAAACAAGCCATTTACTCCCATTCCGGCTTATTTGTGTTCTGTGTGCACGCAATACCGCCTTCTCAAAACAACATACGCACCGAAAGAACACCCATTGATTTTAGCAACATGAACGTAAGAAAATCAGAAGCCTTGTTATAGGCGATCAGAAACTGAAATTTGTTCCTTTTGAGCGTCTAGCTAAATATCAGGAAGACCAAGACACGTGATTCCTTCATAAAAATTCAAAGGACCTTTCTTGAGAGAAAGATTGTTAAAATGCGAAGCTTTCTTCAATGCAACGTACCTGACTCAAAGAGAGAATGTGAAATCCAAATTGCTTTGATCTTACCGGAATGGAGCAATTGGATAGAGGTCAGCTTTAAAACGCGAGGGACCACGTGCGATTCCGACCACGGCAAGCGTTTTTTTCGGCCCTTCGCGTTTAATCATCCTCGCTATCGTCATGTGTCCTTTGTGGAAACCCGTTGCGTAAAGTTAGCTTTTCTGCAGTGCGTTTTGGTGTTACCACCTACGGCGAAAGTGGGGCATAGAAAGCTTCGCTTGAAAACACTTTCTTCATTTGCCTTCATCGGTTAGTGGTAGGGGAAAAGCGAATAGGGAGTTGCCCCTCAGGAAGGTTTAGATGCATCCTTACGGAAGAAAAAATACGCAGGTTAGATTTAAACTATGAAGTTTTAAGTTAAGTTTTAATTTAAAATTACTGATATTAAATTTATCATCTTCAGAAAAATGCTTCCATTACGATGTAGGGCTACGATACATTTCAGTGTGAGTGCTCTATGCGAAAGGCTAGCCCGAAATTTCACTTTTTTGTGGGCGTTGGCTCGCAAACACATATAACTGTCGTGCAGTTGGTAGCACCTCCATGGTGGCGCCTCTGTAGACGCCACCATGGAGGCGTCTGCGGCAAAATAAGCGCTATGAAACACTGTTTCATGCCGGCAAAAAACTAACGCTGAATTTTAGCCATTTTAGCGTCAATTCGGTGCTGACAGAAGCCTTAACTGCTAAGAAATCGTTAATAAAACAACGCATTTCCCTTCCTGGTTTTCCTCGCGGCGATTCCATGACCCAAACAGAGGCTGCTGCAGCCACTGTTTGCGCCACGATAAAACGGAGGCAAACAAGGCAGAGGTGATGAAGAAGGGTACCGAAGCAACCGAATACCACGCTACCACGTGCCAAGCGGTTTCATCAGTTTCGTTCAAATCAGTGGTGTTTTCTTAAACTCCCGCGTCCTTTGCTTCCCCCGACCAGTAAGCTGAATGTTTCTTTATGGGAGAACAGCCGCTGGGGGACCAGGCGAGTCAAACGTCCTCGTATGGGCTCTCCAAGAAACCCGCCGTATCTGCGCGAGAAGCCAACTCTAGCATCCCAATTTGGTATCACCGTGACCAGCAAGTCAAGCGGCATCAACTGGTACCATTCTCATCGCCATTGGGTCACCTGAACTCTGAAATCAGCGATAAAAGATTCCCGCATGTGGATCGCTTGGCTAAGCCTAACGCACCTCACCTCGCCTCGCCATCGGCCCTACCCGGCATAGCTACGGCCGCCGACGCAGCCGACGCAGACGCGCAGCGGCGGACGCCGCCGCAGTGATGCTCGCTGACCCGACCATCGACGCCGCGCAGAGTGCCGCAGGCTCTACGATTCCATCTAACTCAACCAAGGTAACTACGAGTGACACTCTTCTAAACACCCCGAACGCCGTGCCGTCGAATACGATACCGGAACCCTCCCTGGACGAAATGCGCGTCGTTGTCGATGACGACGATGATTGTCCCATTGAATCACCCCCCAACTCCAACCGCTGGATCGTAGTGCGCCGTAGACACCACGCCCTCCAGTGAATGGCCCAACCGAATCAGATACCTGCTTCCAAAACCACCGACGCAATCGGCAATGACCGAAACAGCCCGATCCCACCACGCCGACAGTTCGTTCGCCCCCCCCCCCCCAATTGCCACTTCAACTCTGAGGCCACGAGGCGGCCTAAATCTCACCCGCATTTCTCCCCTGGAACTCGCATCTCTCCTCCAGCTGCAAGCGCAGCTACCCCCCAACCGTGAACATCAGCTTCGCTTGCATTACTGGTCTAATTTCATCGTAGTGAGTACTCCTCACGAGGACAGCGCACAGCGATACACATCACTCACCACGCTCAGCATCGAAGGCAAGACCTATGCCCTGGCCACACATGTGCCAGCACCGACAAACACCTGCGCTGGAGATATGTCAGGGCTGCCACTAGACCTACCACTAGAAGACGTCATCCAGACCCTCATTGAGCACAACCCCCACATATAGATCATCGACGCAAGACGCATGGGTTCAACTCCTCTCTTACAAATTACCTTTAAAGGGACACTGAAGTGAATTTGTCAAGCTCCCGTTTTTGTTTGCACTGTGTAGACTGGCTCAAATTAGCACACTTTTCATCGTTTTTACGATTGACAAATCGGTAATTATTTTACAAAGCGCGAAAGAAGAAAAACTACCATGCGCGGTTTGCGGCGGCCGCACCAACTAAAGCTGTGACGTTAGGAGGAGCGGGCACCGTGATTGGACGACGCCCAAGGTGAGCAACCAAACAAGTTTCGGTTTCGGTTTCGGTTCTGTAAAACACAACCGGTGGCGTTGTTGGATGGGCATTCTCAATGACTCAGTAATCATCGTACCGCGCTTCTGCCATGTTGTCAGCTGTAAAAATGCATAAAGATAAGCCTCCTAGGACGGCTTGGAATCGTAGCATTCACTAGCCGAAACCTACGCAGTGCATGAACGCCCTCCGCGTACCCGTAGACGCCCAAATGTCATGCGCTTTTCCTCCATAATTGGAGCTTGCCTCCCTCATGCCTGTATCGTAAAAAGCGTGTTCGCACCAGGCCAAGGGTCTGTTCATTCTGGCCTGTGCCCACTGCCTGCAAGCAGTCGGTGCTTATGGCAACAGCACGCCAACGAGAACTCGCTAGCGCGCCATGCATGTGCCAGCCTGCGCGCGTTTTGTGAACTAGTTCGTGTAGCCATGAACGTTGCGGCCCAAAAAAAGGTGAACTCAATATAGAAAACATCGGCGGAAAACAAAAAAATTAACTTACAAAAAAAAAAGCACGTACCCGCGGGGATTCGAACTCGTGACTTGCAAAACATTTGCGGTTATATACCCAGCGCCTCAGACTACTGAGCTACGGAGCGGGACGCGAAGGCCTTGCTAATATAGGGTATGTATTGTACAACCGGTTTTACACTTTTATTTAGTTTGGCATTTCAAGCAGCTTAGGTGACTATTTGTTGTACTGCGATCGTGCAGTAAGCGTCGCCCGAGTTTCCACAGTAGCTCACGTCTAGCAATTGCATTTCGTAGACGGAAAAGCGTTCGCAGATGCGTAGTCGTGCTGCTGACCGCTGTGCTTGTTCGCCCAGCGCAAAAAAGTGCTTCCCGCGCCCTAGTTTTACGCTGTACGGTAAAAATATCAGTTGATTTTATTTCCTTAGTACCTATATTGAATTCGCTGACTCTTCTCCCGCCTTCAAGAGGCCTTATATTTTCCTACTGGCGTACCAGTCAGCGAAGCGTCGCATGTGCGCTTGTGCAGCACTTGTGTGAAGCGAACTTGACTTGGAGCTAGATACAGTGTACAAACAAACCAAGTAAGAAAGGCACATTCTTCCATTCACAAACGTGTCCTGGCTTCGTTTCAACTAAGCGAACGAATTGCGACCAAGCAATTTTTTTTAACCTCCTTGATTGCGACGACCTGCCGGCGGCCGGCGGACGAAACGCTGGGCCGACTGACTCTGTCGGCCGGGGAGCCGTGCAGTAGCGCAGCCGTGGCGCAGCCAATTGCCAGCTCATCCCCTCCTGACGTCACACGAAAACGCCACAGAAAATGGGCGAGCGTAAAGAGAGGAGGACAGCATTTTTGAATTAGTTTTTCTACTAAATAAAATCGCGTTAACGCGCCTAGAGTGGTCGAAACATGACCTGGGGACTCCAGACTACAATTTGCGCTAGTAATCCCGCAATGTTTACATATCACTTCAGTGTCCCTTTAACGGAACGAGGGTGCCGTACTGGATCCGTTATCAGATGGTGACATTCCGCTGTCGCCCTGCCAAGCGCAAAACTGAAGCATGCCACCTCTGCTGGGCCACCGGGCACAGACCGGATTCTGCCCCAACCCTGATGCTCCCCCACGCTGCCCAACATGTGGCCTAAGCTCTCCACGAGACCAGCATATTTGTCACCCCATTTGCATCATCTGCTCTGGCCCACACCCCGCCGGATCCCCTGCCTGCACCCAGCGATACCGACCCAGACCGCCCCCAAGAAAGGACGCCCCAACCCTTACTCTTCGACAATGTATTCCGAACTCGAACCAACTTCAATCAGTCTTCGGTAACACCGCCGCCTCCAACAAGGCCTCCAACAACCCACCCCAGAAGGACTTTCCTCCCTTCTCAAGGAGACATCAACAACCTGTGAACCACCCCAAGCAACACCACCACCAACCCTTTCTACAAAACGGTCGCGATGGCGGCAGCGACGTCATCACGCCGCACACAGGACTTCCCAAGGCACCAAAAGCAACCTACGCCCAGGTGAGCTCCCGTCGCCTCCCAGCCACTCCCACCTCTTACCAACCCTCCTCCCCTGCCAACGCTCGGGATCCCATCCTCCAGGAATTACAGTTACAGAGACAAGAAGTTGTTCGCCTCAGAGCCGAAAATGCGCAACTACTCGCTCACCCTTCCCAAATCCCACAACCACTACAACCCTCTCAAAGCGCTTGCAATCCGAACAAAACGAGCGCCTCTGAATCCCCAGACCAATCCCCTCAAGACTGCATTACCCATCTCAAAGAATAACTAAATGCACAAAACGCAAGCATAGCTGCCCTCCTTGACACGGTTCGCGGCCTCACTGAGCAGACATCCTGCATGCAGTCCCACATTGAAACATTAACCCACCTTTTCCCTCCCTCAACTTCCCACCCACCCATACCAAATGGCCCACCCAACCACCAGCTCTAATACTCTGCGCGTATGGCAATGTAATTGTCGAGGATTCCGCCGTAAACTCGCAGCGCTGCAAGCCCTTTTCGACGGCACACCCGAACCCCCCGACCATATATCCCTCCAAGAACCAGGACCAGAATCCATATGTGTTCACTTCCGCACAATTCAAAAGGACTCTTACACCGCCATACTAGTCAGTAAAAAGCTCACAGCACAATACCTAGAACTGCGACCCGACCTCCCTCCTCACACATTCATACGCCTCATACCCAAAACCCACACCACACAGCGTACTTACATACTGAACATGTATAGCTCTCCTCGACTGTCACACACCTTTCACGAGCTGTTCAAACTAGCTATAAGACAGGCGAACAACGCCACCTTAATAATTACCGGAGATTTCAATGCCCCTCATCCAGCTTGGGTTATTAAACTCAGAACAAAAAAGGCAGACTATTATCAGAAACCATACAGCATCACCACTCACCGCCTCACACCATTGAAAACGAAACATACATTCCCCCCCGGGACGGCTCCAGCACACAGCAAGACACATATCCAGACGTCTCCATTACCAAACATACCCACCGCACCACGTGGCAACGTTTGGACCATACTCTCGGCAGTGATCATTACATCCTTAAGATCACCACTACTACAGCACCCCTGACAGCGAAAAAAACCCGGCCGCACACAATAATCAATTGGCACCAATTCCGAACTACCCGCACGCAAGCACTTCCATCAACCCAACACCTCAATCCTTTAACCTAACGGAGTCGATACGAGGAATACACACCGATATGCAGAAACATAGCTCTACGATTACGCCTCAACGCCCTCCGTTTGCTCTAGACCCCAGACTCGCACACTCGCACCTCCTTCAGGCGCACCAGGGTCTCAAAAAGAGGTGGAAAACGCAACGCCACAATAAGAAGCTACGCCGCAGAATTGCCCTCATAGAACGCGAAATCGAGCATCATAGCATGCAACTGCAAACCACCGCTTGGGGACGCATGTGCGACAGCCTTTCTAAAGGCCTCAACATGAAAAGAACATGGCGTATACTCAGGCACCTACTCGACCCCTCTACTTCCAAAACAGAATCCCAAGCCCGCCTCAACCTATTCGCCCATAATATCACGGGAGACGACCATACGTGGCCGCAAATTCTTACCGACACTTACATTTCGCCGCCGGAACCACAAACCCCTTCTGTAACATACTCAAACACACCAAACTCGCCGAGCTGCAATCTGCCCTCCATACCCTCAACCGTACCACGACATCCGGACCAGACGGCATAACATACACTACCCTCCGAAACCTAGAACCTCACTCCCACCAACAACTTCTCGGCTACTACAACTACTGCTGGGAAACCGGGAACCTACCAACAGAACTTAAACATGCCACCACAACACTGATCACCAAGCCTCACAAACCTCTCTCAGCGCTTAATTTACGCCCCATTTCACTCACTTCATGCATCTGCAAACTCTTCGAACAGATGATAGTATCTCGCCTTAATCAGCACCTCGATCAACAGCGTCTTCTTCCCGATAACATGTTCGGATTTCACGCACATATCGCAACCAACGACATCCACCTCCAAATTTATCAACTACTCAAAACACTCCCGGATCAAGACACGTCGGCAATCCTTACCATAGATCTAACGAAAGCTTTTGATGGGACCTCCCACTCAGCTATCCTGTCCTCATTAAATAACTTGAAAGTAGGCGCAAATATCTTTTAATCTTGTTCGATACTTTTTGTCTGACCGACAGCCACCCTTAAACTCGGCAATAGACAATCCCCAACCCTGCACCCCCCAACCGTGGCACCCCCCAAGGTTCAATCTTATCTCCCACGCGGTTTAACATAGGTCTTATCCCTCTCGCTACCGCGCTCACCAGCATTCCCTCGCTCCACAGCAGTCTATACGCCGACGATATAACAGTGTGGGTAACTCATGGCAGTGACGCCCACATTGAATCCACCCTTCAAATCGCAACGGACACCATAAACAAGTTCGCCCACTCAGCAGGACTATCATGCGCCCCTGAAAAGTCCCACATGCTCATCCTAACTCCGCGCCGCCGGCCCACCCCTTGGCCTCCCCCCATACAAATCCACATCAATGACCAGCCAATAACACCTACGCCATCCCTCACCATACCTGGACTGACCCCACAGCAAAATAGAAGCAACAAGTCCACAATACAAACACTCAGCCGACACCCGACACAAATAGTGGGACTTATCCGTCGAATCACCGCCCGCGGCCATAGCCCTTCCGAAAAAGAAAGATTACAACTTGTTACAGCTCTCTTCACCTCACGACTCATACTCCCTTCCTTACTTATCGCTTACAAAAGCGGAACTCGACAAATTGGAAGCCTTGCAGCGCAGGGTATACAGAGCAGCACTTCTCCTTCCACCCAACACCCTACCATCCGCCTCCTTTCAACTGCAACATTTAACACGATCCCCGAGCTCCTCGAAGCCCACCGCCTCGGCCAACTTGCTCGTCTATGCACAACTCCCACAGGTTCGATCGTCCTGCATCGACTAAACCTCACTGCTCCAGGCCCCCCCCCCCCCCCCCCCCCCACCCCCCCCCGCCCGCACTTTTACCCCCTACCCCTATCTCACCACGAAAACCTCGAAATCCTCCCCTTCCCCGTCACATGCATCCTACCCACCACGCAGCCCGACGAAGGGCCCGCGCCTTGGCACACTTACGCCTATTCCCCCCATCTCCTGACTCCATTTACGTAGACGCCGCAGAATATAGACACCAACCAGCTTTCGCTGCTGCTATTATTACAGAAGACAGACCGATCCCAGCAGCGGCAGCAACCATCCGCACAGCCCAACCCCACGAGGCCGAGGAAGCGGCAATAGCGCTGGCCATAACACACCAACCACCCCCATCTCACATATTTTCCCATTCTAAGACGCCGCGGACGAAATTTTCGCGTGGGGACACATCTCCTTCCCTCTCGCAATTCTCTATCCCACCCTCCTCCCACAAAATCATATCCTGCTGCAACTGGACCCGTCGCCACGTGTGCTTTGGCGGTGGCGGAAACGGCTCAACCTGGCCTCTCGAGGACTCATTTACCGAGCACCAGACGTGGACGTCTCACAGTGCGACGCACGAATCGCTCGCGAACCACCCTGTTTACTTTTAGCGACATTACCACACAATTACCGCCTACAGAGGCTAAGAACTACCCGCCCCCTCACACGTCTCTCCTTCACACCCTTGGACAGACTATTGCGACAACTACGACCCATTCCCTCCCCACCAGGCCCGTCCTCCACCACATCTATCCCACATTATATCCCCACCCAACTGCCCGGCATGTGGCCTCGAGATACCACGCCACACGCCATTTGGGTAATTGCCCCTCTTTACCCCCGCTCCCGTTTACCCCATCCCTCATACTAACCCTGGCTGGAGGTGACCGGGAGCTCTTCGCCCGAGCTACAGCTCCTGACTGCCACTAGGGCTCAGGATTACCTGGCGTGCCTCCCTCACCTGAGGGACACTCGCTAGGACCGAGTCTCGCCAGAAATGAAGTTATTCTCTCTCTCTCTCTCTCTCTCTCTCTCTCTCTCTCTCTCTTTATGGGACCCGTGATCAGTATTGATGCTTTGTTAGAAAAATTAAAGGAAGCTCAAACTATTGCATAAGACCTAACGGTAGGGAAGCCATTTTTCGCCTCACGGCATTGTTTAAGCCTCGCCGCTGTACGAAGGACCACCGCTGGATATTCGTCTTCCTCTATCGCAAACGGTTCTGCGTCGCACGTGGCCTCGTGCCCTTCCTTCGTGACGCGCACTTATCCCTGCGGTGGCGTCCTCCTCGCCTTTCTCCGCCACGTCCCGCGCACGGGTCTCGGGCAGGTCTGCATTCCCTCCTCGCTTATCTCTCCCGGTTATCGGACCGCTGCTCCGTGCCGGGCGCTTGCGGAAGAGGGTGTGATTTGGCCTGTACCGCTCAAGGGAAAAACTGGTCACCCCGCGAAGACTGCCCGAAGTAGCGTAGTGTAGCTTGCGCTACAAAAAGCATATTGCCATTTTTAGGCCACGCGAATATTGACAAGAACCAACCGCTTGTGTGCGGACCCCTTACACCGGCTCGCATAGCGGTATCGCCGCCAGCATGAACGAGTCGCGCCATCTAGCGGAAGTCAGGGAAGACCTTGCGCTCGCCAGATTTTGTGTACACTTGAACATACTGACTTAAGCCAAATACACTTTATTGGGTTTATTTTTCACAACCAACAAAACACACAGAGTTTCATAATAAAAGTGACAATGCACACAGACTGTACAAACGTCACGCAATTGTCTGCCCTAATATTGTAGCAGGTATCGCACCGAAACCAACACCAGGTCGTTGGCGTTTGTTCATCCGCTGGGCTTCCATGATATTGTTTCAAGATTTCTTTTTGTTCGTCGACGTTCAAACATGGCATTACAGAAACTTCCAGGTAAGTATTTATGAACTTCTGAAAGTGCGCGGTCTAAAATCACAACAGGAATACCGCGAAAACCTAACAATAATTCCTGTCATACGACAAAAAACTTTGTTGTGACAACAGAAGTCCTGTTGTTACGACAAAGCCATTGTTACGATTGAGCCCGCCGTTTGTCTTTGTTTCAATACTGCTCAGCTGTGCGGCGAAGCCTCCACTACGTGCGCCTTTCAGACAAGCCCCACCGTGTCAATGACTCATGTTTTCACGTCTAGACAAGCCCGGGTCAGACGCTTCGCTTCGCTTTCGGCGCGTTTCAAACTTCGACGGTTACCGGCGAAGCACGTCTAAACGCGCTTCAAGGACATAGAGGCCCCGCGATCGCAGCGGAGTCCTCCTTTCTCCCCTCTCTCGGGCTCAGCGTGCGCCGCTGCTACCGACTGCTCACGAACTTTGGAAAGAGTGTGGTGTGTGTCTGCGCTGTTCGTGGCGTGTGCACAATCTAGAGGGAACGCTGTTTTGACCGTTAACGCTTTTGGGTATAAATACGACCCCCGCAAGCGCTATAACCCATTCCTGTTTGAGCAGACAATCATTGCTGTCACTCTGCTCGAGTCCTGTACTGTTACTTCGCCTGTCGGGGCGTTGTTCTTTGACTTCGGCTCACCTCTCGCTATGAAGTAAACAGTTACGTTAGCCTACGGCTTCTGGACTTCTTCACCCCTGTAACAGCGGCTGGCCGCTCACCTCACACCACGCTACCACAAGTATGTCGGAGGCGACGGAGCTCGGCTCTGGTCGGCCTTCCCGTACGCAGCAACGGGTTGTCAGCGGTGGGGTGACAACGTCGCAACACCATCTGTTGTTACGACACATGTTTCTGTCGTAACAACAAAAGTGAATTTTCTCAACGATAAACATTTCTGTAGTCACAACAGAACAGTCATTTACCTTGCTCTTCACAATGGGCAATAACATTCAAACCATATGCAACTGCTAATGGAACATCAAGATCACGACAAGGCAGGAACTCGACCCGACGGAACATCAAAATTAGGACAGGAATACCACACACAACAGAACATCAGGATCATGACATGACAAGAATACGACAGGACGACAGTACGACACTCGAAAATACGACAAACTACAGAAATTTTTCTTGTCGTCTTTTCTGATTGGGTGTATACTTAAAATATTTATCACGCCGTTTTAACAACTTCTGGCGTAAGTTGCGTGATATGGCCGGTGGCGGCCGCAACGGTTTTCACCTTTTCGCTATTTTCTTTCTACCTGATGCTTAAAAAGCCACGCGTAAGAGTGGAATACCCGTGTTCTGGGCGGGGTGTCGAACCGGAACCGGAACCGAACCGAAAACCGGAACTGAACCCGAATTTTCACCCGGAACCGGAACTGAACCGGAACCGTATTTTTTCCGCCATTTTGGAACTGAACCCGAACCGGAACGAATTGAAGGAACCGTTCCGAACCGGTTCCGGGGCTTCAAAACTGTAATTTCTAGTTTTCGATTATGGTGCCCCACCTTGTGTTCGAAGATATTTTTACCACTCGCCCGACAGCACCACAAAATATTTTGCATAGTCTGCAGTATCACAATAACCCACCAGGTTCTCTGCTTATTATTACCATCATTTAATGTAAAGTTGACCGTATATGCTATCAGTTTGCTTTAGATACTGCTTATCTCCCTCAGTTTGCTTTTTCATTCAGACAAAGTTAAGCTAGAACGTATATTCCGAAGCACATCATGGATTGTTCCTCATGATTTCTATCGGCATGGTGTTTATTATTGTGTAAACTTGTTAATGTGTTGTTAATTTGAGTGCATCCCTGCCCCCTTGTGAAGGCATTCAGGGACATTATCAACAATGAATCCATATCTTCCACTCATTTTAGTTTGAATAGGCAGTTATATAAAAACAGCGGTGAGACACAAACACTCCCAGTTCTCCAAGTCATCGGTACCTTTTCTTGTAGAGTGCCGTTGTGTACTTTCTGCTCTCAGAGAGCATGAGAACTGAAACAAAATTGGGGGAGGCTTTTTAATTTCCGCTTTCAAAGTAGATGCGACCGAATTTCTGTATTATCTTGAATCTTCTCTACCTTAAAGTTAAGGGTAGCATGAAAAAAAAGTCGAATAATGCGGATTAGCAGGTAGACTGGAGTGGATTTGCGAGATGAGTGGATGAGCTAATGTGATTTAGTAGGATTAGTGTGTTGATTAATTTGGATTAGAGGAATTAGCGGGTCGGTTAAGGTGGACTAGAGGCTCGTACCAACCACGATACCTTTGGGGTCCTTGGCATTTGTAAATATTGCGGTGGTCTCCTCGACCAATCAGGAAATTTAGTTTCGCAGAAAATAGCCGGAAAGTTATGTGACGACCACCTGAATGCTATAAAATGCTTTCTTTATGCACGTTTTGCGCTGTTACGTTGTTTCTGGTGTAAGAGTGACATCTCGAACTGAAGTTAGTAAATAATTACCTAACGCATATTTTATACTCATCTAAGGGTTTTCAAAAACAAATATACGGGGTGTTACGACGATAATTAAAACATTTAAAAAAATTCATGAGCGAACCGCTGCTCGGTTCGCGCTCAAACTTCACACAAAGGTCGCATTTTGTGGTATATTTTGTTTGACACCGGGAAAAACGACGACACTTGCCTGCTTATTGTGAAAATAAGTAAAAACGATTTTCGCCTATGGGAAAATCGCGGCCGAGGAAAATGGCGGTCTCAGGGTCCCAAGCTGTGTGGAGTGCCTGGGACCCTGAGACACCTAGTGGGCGGCTGCAACAAATCTACCCTAGACCCCACCCCCTTAAAACCTCCACCTTTCTACGGAGCTTTGGGAGAGACCCTTGGCCAGCTCAAGCCTTGAAGATCAGCTGCGCCTGATCGAAAGGGCTGTCGACTCGGCCCGAGCTGAAGGCGTCCTTGAATGAGGACGCCTCTCTGAAACTTTTCCTCGATTTAATTAAAGTTCATTCTCTCTCTCTCTCTACAAGCGACCATTACCGCAGCTAGCGACCTCACTATGCTACTATCTTTCCTAGAACCCAATCGCCGCCACCTATGGCTGAAGTGTCATTAGCAAGTTGTAATCGCTGGTCAGTGAGCCCTTATCCTTCCGTCTAACCGGCATGTTAGCAGATGGAAGGTGTGGAGAATGACATCCCTTTAAACGCCACCTGCAACGGTTTACAGTGGAGGCTGACGCCGACGCGGGACAGTTTTCGACTTCTAGCATTGCTAATGATCTCGTGTTAAAGCTAAAACGCCAGTTGAAACTATGGGTAAGTAAAAAGCGTAACAGACCAACCAATTAATTTTAAATGTGAAATTTTTCCCTCGCCGTGCGAAAATACGTGCGCGTGCGCGCGTGCATGCGTCGACATCTGATGTTAACAAAATAGACAGCGGGCGTACAGCCTCTCTGCTACCCAGATAAGTTTCCTGCCCCAAAAAGAGGCTTCCCGCTTGCCAGTAAACTACCTGTCTGCCTGCCTGCCGGCCGGCCAAAAGATTCCGGCGAGGTTGCGGGATTTGGAGACGAGGGGCGACCTGGCGGGGGGGGGGGGGGGGTGGAAGGGCGCGAAGCCGCTCCACGGAGACACTCGAGGGTACCAAAAAACGATGGTGGACGGACAGGTCGTCTGCTTAGTGGACGGACGGGGCAATCGGACATCCTGCAGGGAGGCTGTCCGGAAGGTTCTGGCGAGGATGCCACACCAAGGAAGATGAGGAGGAGGAGTGGGAGGCACCGGGGCGCTTCCAACTGATCAGGAGGCTACACGCTTGCCTTCCAGAAGACTGAGGCAAAGATACATCATTTGGAGACGAGGCCGCGGCCCGTCACTCGTCAGGCGAGGGGAGTGGATCACAAGGCAGTACAGCGACGGCTGCGTAGCAGCCACGTTTCAGAGCGCAGCTTTTAAGCGCCCGCTCCTGTGGTTTCGCCTACTCCCTTAGCGTCGCCCTCGTTGTAACCGAGAGAATCGAAAAGGCCACCGAAGATAGAGTAAGCAGGAAAGCGGAGGATGAAAGTACGGCGAAAGTGTGAGGGGAAGGGACATGCTCGCCGGTGGCGACGCGCAACGAGATAACGACAGAGTATAGCGTGCGCAGACCTGCGTTCACTGATGACGCGATAGGCTTCCTGAGACGTCAGCAAGCTATGCGCAGTCGCCGAGGAAGCTGCAGTTCGCGCCGCACTCAAATTTCCATTAGCCGAGTATCGTAATTGTCAGCCATTTTTTTTGTTTCCTCAAGAAAACTTCAGGATATGAAACTGCGGGTTTCTGAGCCAAGAATAAAGTTAAAATAAGTTCTACAAATGAATGAAACCGTACAAATAAAAATAGACTTGCGGCCATAAAGACTACTGATTTCACCTACACACATATATGCAGCCTTACGTGTCCCAGCGAACCCTTTATTTCGTTCCGTTAGTGTTTTAATCGATGTTACCTACCATAGAAAACATTTTGTAGTTGATTGTACAGTTAACAGACTCTGAACACTTTCTATAACACGTTTCAGTCTTTACGTCGCTCTGGAAGCGCTGAGAAATCTATCGGCCATGTGCCAGCATGGGGCGGCACTGCATGATTTGCACGTCGCAGCTGATACGCCTTCGTTTCTGCTTTGATTTTGCGACCTTCTTTTTAAATTGGCTATCAATTGCGTTCTTTGCTGTAATTTAGGGTAAGCCGGCAAATAGCCGCTACACCCCTGTAATAACGTAATTCCAGCGGCCGAAAGAATGCGAGACTGGGAAGAAGAGATAAATATTTTGAGCAAGTTGTAAGTTTCTCTGATGGGGCATAGAGCAGTAATTTTTGGCTGAGGTACTTCGCGACCCCGTAATATAACTAGAGGATGTATTGGTTGTCTACGTTCTGCAAGCATTCAAGATTTAGAAAAATTTGACATCAGTGTTTAGCGTCCCTTTAAGTTGGCCAAAGCAAAACATTTCCACAAACAAACCTATATTATGACTTCGTTTTTATTACCGACGGTCCACCGAGAAACGACAACCGAGCACCTACATAAAAATAGCAAAAAAAACACTCGATAGCCATTTCATTATCCCCGACCCCCGTTTGAACCCGTTTGAAACCGGTTCGAACCGGAACGGAATGGTAATGGTTTGCCTCCGGAACCGAACCCGAACCGAAACCCCGAAAGGGCTTGAACCCGAACCCAAACCGAACCCGAAAAAATACCGGTTCGACACCCTGGTTCTGGGTGAGCTAATCTATCGACCTAAAGCGACTTGTGTTTTGCCTTCAGCGTTCGTTTCAGGAACGGTGCAGCACCCACAAGTAAAATCGTACTCCGGGTCTCGTCACTGCCTTTGCCCTTTTTGCTGCAAAGATTGGCTATTCAACAGCTCTGCGGTGAGGCAGTCTCACTGCCGTTTTGAGAGTCTGAATAGGACTTAAGCCGGGCCTTAGCCGAATTCAAAGGCTTCCTTCAAGAACATCCTACGCGTGTGCGTAGGAGTTAAATTTTTTTGTACGGGATTGATCCCTTTTTTAATGGCCAAAATCCGCTTTCGCCCTTTGTCCCGTTTACTCCATTCCCTAAAAAGATTGCTGAGAAAACAACAAGAAAGAACCTCCAGAATGCTAAGCGTGTCGATTTGATCTCCGAAAAATGTTTCTGGTCGGTGAGTAGCAGGGTTATTTTGCTGAAACAGGTGATTCTTTGGGGTAACATGGTTTCCAAAGAAATCCGCTTTCAATGACGAAGATCTAAGCTCGGCGCGCTTCTCTCGCCACTGTTGCACTTTTAGGTCAATTGGAACCCCAGCCTACCAGAATTATTTCTTTTTGTTCAAAACAATTTGAATTATCCATGTTTTACTGCATCGTGCGAACAACGCGTGTATTAGTAAGGACAGTCAAACAACCAAGCACAGCTTTTTTCGTACACGGAGTGATTGCAGTGCCGGTTGTTTATGGATGGAACAGTAACCAGTAAAGAAGCGGAGCGTAATTAAAAGTAACAATTAAAAGTAACAAATTAAATTAATTAAAATTAACAATTAAAGAAGCGGAGCGGTTCAGCGCTTTCTGTGCGATTGCACGAAAGAAGTTCCGCGGGACTTCAACGGTGCCTTTATGGAACGTACTCAGGTAAGAGAATATTCATGCCGTGCTGTGACCGTGTTGCATTCAATATTAACGGGAAAGCGTTTGTTTACAATTGTTTGCATAGTCGTAAAATCTCCAAGCACTCCGGCACTCCGCTCGCAGATCAGCCGGCGAGTCATTTCGCAAAACATTCGACAGATGGCGCCGTATGCATTAGCGTGCCGCTACGCAAAACTGATGAGACGCTTTACTAAAACTCCGCTCGCGGTGTTTACGTAGCGGGACGCAAAAATTTAGCGTTTAGCGTACGCAAAGGCAACAAACGCTGTACTAAAACTCTACTCAAACGGTGAGGCTTACTGCTCATGGCACTTGCGGCGTCGTAGTCATCACAGCTACCGACCACACTTCACCACGTCGCAAGGGTTCCGGTCGTCTAGTTGAAGTAGGGAACAAGCTAGAAATCTTAGCAGGTGATTGGTCGCGAATTAACTATGAGTACAGTAGGAGGAGGCCAGCACTTTCGAAAGCCTTAAACACCTACTCAATAAAAAACCATCGTCGCTGTTTTTGTTGTTGTTCTGTGGTACAGAAAATGACCGCCGCAGCAAACCATATATAAAACACACTTGACTTCCAAACGGCTCTTAACCCGGGTCCCGAAGTAGAAGCCGAGTGCGTTGCCACCACGCTTCGTCCGCAGGTTGGCAGCAACGTTGCCAGCGATGGCATACACATTTGAGTTCGTTGTTGTTTCAGTCGTGTCACATAACCATGTGGGGGATTGGCTAAAATATCTTTTAAGGGTGATGCGCAAACTTCATAGAACTGTAAAATTAATGTACGAATAGAGTAATGCGTGGCGTGTAAAACGTGAAGTAACAGGGCACCCCAACCGCACAGTAAACTAATTCTGCGTAAGTTTGACGCGTCTTACGAGTAGGCTTGTTGAATTAATTCGCGGCAAAAGACAAAGAAACAAAAATACGAACACGAAACACGAACGTGTTTTATTCCAGGATACACCAAGATTTCGGTGACATCATATACGTCACGAAAGTGACGCCAGTACAACGAAGCAAGCGGACTGTAAAGGGCGCACCCCTGCAGAAAGGGTTTTCTTGCGGGGAGCAACATTTGGTACTAAAGAGTATGTTAAACTTAGGGTTGTTCGTTTTCGGGTTTTATATTTTAACACGAAAATGTTTTATGCCAGTATACACCAATATTTTACTGACGTCATATTCGTCCCGGAAAGGACGCCAGTACACCTTTGCCGAAGCGACCCGCCAGCAGGACGTCGCTGGCCAAGCACACCCACCACACAGCCGCTGACCCGCGAATCATGCTCAGCTGCAGATTTCTCTGCACATTTCACTTTCGTGTTTAACCGATTCCTATGACGGAGGAATCAACCACATTTTGTTTTCTTGCGCGGCCGCTTTTTTCTCTTACTACCTCAAAAAGCAACCCAACGAGCGTTCTTAACTAAATTAACGCGGGGGCTGCAGGTGTTAATTACGTATATTCTGCCTGAAATATGCCTGCAGTTTTCTTTGCGCTAAACAACGGGGAGATGCATAACAAGCGCGAGCGGTTCACGAGGTATCGAACGGTTATGAATATTTAAACCGCGTGGTTTTCGAAGCCCCAGCGTGACTCCCTTACGACGGTACACAAGGCTCTACTTGGGTCCGTTATCTCGCTGCGCCGCCTGATTCCGGCAGTCGCTTGACATCGAATATTACGGCGAGCTACGACGACAAGGTGAGCCCATAAAGTTCTCTGCACTTGTTACACTGTAGCTTGTAAGAGGTGACTGATTACCATCATGAGGCTTTCGATCTTTGAAGCAGGTAAGCAGACTTAAGTGTGCCGGGGAATTCCTGAATTCCTACGCATTTCTATGAGGAATTGACAAGGAAAACCGCCTGTCCATCTGTAACGCTTGCTGTGTCACACTCTCCCCGGATGTGCAAAAGGAGGAAAAAGTAAAAAAACAAAAAATTTGAAATGATTTCGAAGTAAAAGTAAGTTATTTCTTGTAAACGTAGAAAAACAATTGAATCGAATTGTATAAAAGACGCCATGGCCTTGATTAAGTGATATCTCTCTTATTAAATTATCCCTGATAAGATGCCTTCTCAGCAATAAATTTCTGTATAGTAGACACGAAATTAAAGCGGTTGGGTATATAGCGCTTCACAGGTATACATACTCTCTTTCTCGGAAGTATTTCATATAAAGCACCACAAGAAGTCATACTTTGAATTCACAGTTCTTGTATTGACCTCATCAATGTCTTCTTAGCAATGTCTTTTGTGTATAAAAGTAAAGCCGACTTTAAAAAAAGTCTGTCTATAGCGCTTTATTTGTTTTTTTTTGTTTTTTTTTGGGGGGGGGGGGGGTGGAGGAGGGTGGATACATACCGTCTAGGCACGTTAAAGATCCTAACGGGGACGAAATTAACCTGAAGCCCACCACCGAAGCGCACCTAATAGCTCATATGTAGTCAACGCCCCCTAATATAAATTAATATTTTACGGCCTTCGTATTTTCGTACACCTCCTACACCGTCCCTAAACGCACACCATTTATTAAGCGTGCATGGGTATTTATAAAAGTAGTTGGACATTCCACCTTTGATCTCTGATTACTTATTTGGCGCTAGAAGTTCTCCCCGTCAGTGCATGTTTGGGACGTAATGAAGCTGACATCAAAGTGCCTTGCAGTTTAATAGAGAAGCTAAAGCCACCAATGCTCGCTTCGAAATTTCTGCTAATTCTTTCAAGATTTTCTATTGTTGGATTGTGCGAGGCGGGCGTGTTTCTTTTAGATAATTATGGTGAGAGTACCGGCTTGCTGCGTTATGTTGCTGCGTCATTCTATTCGTCTCTATTACAATAGTGCTTCCGTATCTTTGCCACCTTTCCTAGCCTCACTTTCTTGCTCGACAGCGGCAGCGACTTACACGAATCGTGTTATTTGAGGTGCAATTTCCACAACTTTACCACAATTTAAAATCTCATCTGCAACGGAGCAATGTCAAGCTGGTGGAAAAATATGGCGCGATACTTTCGAACAGAGGGATTTAACGTTCGGAAACTACATTATTAAGAATATTAGTAAATAATGGCTGGCGATCACGATACTCCCTAATGCGATATTTGGGCGCAGCAGCAGTGCGCTGAGGCAGCACTCACTCGTGGGTTCTCTCGACGGCAGCGGTGATAAGCCTCTGCGTCGGCGGCGCGAAGTGCGTCTCAGGAAGGGACCGCGAACTGCGTCTTAGAAAGCGAACACACATCATCGTACGCGAACGCCTCCCTCACGTTTTCCCCGAGCGTCGCGCCATCGAGCGCCTAGTGCGGGCACAGTATACTGCCCCCTCTTCTCCCCCACCGCACGCTTTCGGAGAGCGTGGCTCGCGCCGCCACGGCGAGCCGCCCTCCCCTCCCAATTTCGCGACACTGTCCTCCTTTGCTTTCTTTCATCGTTCGCTTTTTCGTTCCCTCGTTGGTTTTGCAGTCGTTCACTCGGTAACGACGACGGCGACGCGGCTCAGCCCATAGACGAGCGTCAAAGGGCTAGCCCTAAAAGCACCATTGTATGGTCTTGCCATTCCACATTATGATGATGATGGTTGGTGCTTAATGTCGCAAGGCAACAAGGGCAAAGAGCGCCAGAGAAGAAGTTACTGAATTGTTGATGAGACCGTAAATACTAAGACATGTGAGTAAAAGTAAAAGTGACGCAAAACAAAAGACAATGGAGATGGATTTCACATTAAACTGCTACGATGTGGCAGTAAGTGAAGCGTCGTGGTGACAATATTTTAGGCGCCAGTCGTAACTGAGAACGGTACGTTGAAGGGATAACCGGAATAGTTTTTTTTCTCAAATTTTGGCCTGTGAATTTAGCGCGCTCAAGGCTCCGGATTAATTTCGCCGACTGGGAGATCTTTAAAGGGGGCTGAAATCTCGACACACGGGAGTTTTTGCTTGTCGCCTCTGTCTGAACCATGTCCGTATTACCATAATCATTTGTTTCCGTTAGTCTATACATCGACAGTATTAAAAGCTTCGTTTCTCTAGGGGTTTTTTTTTTGTGACATTAATAAAATGGTTGACTGGTTGCATAGTTGTTGGACGGCTTAATTTATTTGTGTTCATTCATTCATTCATTCATTCATTCATTCATTCATTCATTCATTCATTCATTCATTCATTCATTCATTCATTCATTCATTCATCGATACGTCAAATCGCTAATTCAGACATTTTCAGAGCAGAATGTCGCTTATACTATATCCCACAAAACTGTCCAGCTAATCTTTTCTTGTTCCATTTGGGGAAATTTGGTTTTCTACAATAATTGTTGTCCCGTTGTCTTACTGTTTGCTTTGTAGGCTGCATATTAAGAATTTTGCCCTCACTTTCCGTATGTTTGGCGAAATAAAGTTACACTATCTGTTCCATTAAAATGATAAAAGCTTTATTCTACACGATACCGTATAGTGAGAATGCTTTCTCATTTATTTCTGTGAAGAAATTACTATTGGGAGCGCTTACTCGTGCACTACTGGACTTAACTGCATCGGCGAACTCCCGCAGACTGCCTATCCACCGTCCACCGGTGTGGTCAATTTCTCACCTGTACATAACCATCATATTCTTGATTTGAACATGATCATCATCATAAGTGGCTTGGTACTGAGTTACGAACGGGAAAGTAAACCAGGCAACCGTTCTATCTGAATTCTCTTAGAGAAGCGTACTGTCCCCTTACTATATGTTTTTATGCTGAATCATGAGAGTTTTGTACTTGTTTACTTGTACGTAGTAAAACATTTAAAAATGCCCCTGAACGCTGAGCGCGTTGATACCCCCTTTCCCCCTTTGCCTTTCTATTTATTTATTTATTTATTTATTTATTTATTTATTTATTTATTTATTTATTTATTTCAATTCAAGCCTTCATATTTTAGCTTGGACGCTTTTACACAAAATATGCTACCAAGAAATAATTTCTTTAGAAGGACAAAGAACACAGCGAGGAAAACAGAAAGAGTGTCTACATTGTCGCCCTTGAAAAAGTCAAGGACTTCGGGCGGCACAAGTATTTCGAGAACAAAGCTTCAGGGGGTTAAAACATTGAATCAACGCAATGTTACTTGGGGCACACTTTTAATCATTGTTCATGACTATGCAGCACCGAATTTTCAAAGGAAGAACAAAACGAAATGACGAGACGAAAGGTTGCTGCGTACATGACCCTCTAACAATATTATTATTTTGTAGTTTCATGCATCAAAAATACAAGTTTTTACAAAAGGGTGGCTGACACGTAACCTTCTTTCTTTTCCTCAATTTCCTGTCTGGAGAGATGAAAGCCAGGAACGCATAGGAAGATATACTGAAGCAAAAGGCAGACAGGCTTTCGCACCATCGAAAAGAACGACGACTCGAGCATTCCTTGAAGTGAATAATACGGTAAGCCACCCGTGCCAGCAACAACTTTCGTCCGATCTTGTGTGTGAAAGATGCTCGCGTCTGCAGATCAACTCAGTTGCCGCAGTGTCTAGTCAAGAAGGTGCGAGATCCGGAAAATGCAACGAGAGGCGAAAGTGATGGATGAGCCCGCAGTCTTAGCTGCTCGAACTGCCTACGTCGTTAGATCAGAATGCGAGCGTCAGACCCTCAGGCTATATAAAACGCGCAACCACACTTTCACGTTGTCTGTTTACTGCTGGTGTGCGAAACAGTTGCGAACTTCTTTGTTAGGACGGCGCACCGTTTTGCTCCCCAAGTGCATTTTTCATTCCATAACGCAGCTCAGAAAATGGGCGTGCAGAATGTTCTTGCCTTCTCTTATCGATCAACCTAAACTCATAGTTATTTTTATCATGAGTTAACCCTTTACCTCTTAAAACAGTGCTTGAAGCTGTATTTTAAAACGTAAGAACTCTTTCTTCGTTTTTTATTCATTTTTAGCTTAACTTTGCTAAACGGAAACTTTAGCCTTTGCTAAACGGAAACTTTCGTGAATGAGTGAGTGAGTGAGTGAGTGAGTGAGTGAGTGAGTGAGTGAGTGAGTGAGTGAGTGAGTGAGTGAGTGAGTGAGTGAGTGAGTGAGTAATGATGATGATGATGATGATGTTTGAATGTTAATGGCGCAAGGCCAACTAGGGCAAAGAGCGCAAAGAAGGTGTTTTGGAGTGAGTGAGTGAGTGAGTGAGTGAGTGAGTGAGTGAGTGAGTGAGTGAGTGAGTGAGTGAGTGAGCCATCGCTGATGATGGTTATGGGGTTTTAACGCGCCGACGCTGCACAGGCGATGAGGCGCGCCGTAGGGGAGCCCTCCGGATTAATTTTAGCCACCTGGGAATCGCAAAAATCTCGAACACACGGGCGTTTTGGCTTTCCGCGTCTATCGAAAAATCGGCCGCCGCGCCGGGAAGCGACCCAGCGTCCATGTGCTCAGCACCACAACGCCTTAGCCACCTAGCCATCGCGGCGGGTAAGGTCCATCGCGATTCACCCTTTACTTTCAATATTTCTAGAAATCAGGTTTTCACACGGAGGCATGAATGAATGTGTATTTGTATATGCTTTGTTTATTGCGTTCCCTCAAACGTGGAGCAAGACTTCAGCTGTGTCCTTTTCTTGGCCAACAATAATGACTCATCTTTGGAGGCAAAATTTTGCTGCCTTTATTGCGGGATTCTGTACTATAGAAAATTTTGTAACTCTTGAGGAGGAGAGGGGAGGGAGGAATGCCTTTAATGATGAAGAGAAGTCAGCCTGGCAGCGAGCTTGGCTTGCTACACCACATGAACATGAGAGGGGTGAAAATGAGCGAAGGAAGCGAACACACAAAAACTCACACAAACACTAACAAACGCAAATAGGCACACAGAAACCGACAAACGCAGAAACACACATATATAGCACACGCACAGTAGTAAAGTTTGAAGCACACTTTCACAGAGTTTCGTTCAGGCGGGAGCCAAGGAGAAATGTCACCAAGGCCCTTGTACTCCGTGTTGCCGCGGCAGTGGAGTGCCATGGACCGATGACGTTGTAAAGTTTCAGTGGTGCATCGGCACGCAGTCCCAAAGTTTTTTTCAAGGTTTGCCGTGGGGTGTCATAGCATGGACACACACACAATACATGGTCTATGTCCTCACGAAGAGAGAGAGAGAGAGAGAAACAACTTTATTGGATAGTCTCCTGCAGAGAGAGCAAGCAAGGGCTCCGTGGAGCCAGCCTACTCCCCGACGCGGCCGCTGACGTCTTCAAGGCTGTCCCCTGCCGGCGTCCGCCGGTTCGGCGCGCGGCGGGTCTCCGGAGAAGTCCCCTCGGACCCTCCGCACTCGCCTCCCCACGCTTCTGCCTGGCAAGGGCTGCCTCGAGCTGCTGGACGGCTTGTAACTGCACCGCGTAGTCCGGCGATGCAATCGCGTTTGCAATATTGTCCGGCAGCCGCTCCTGTGCGGCCGCCTCCACCGGATTGCGAGTACAGTCCCACAGAATGTGAGTCAAAGTTGCGTTCGTAACCGCGCACACACTGCACAAGGCGCTCTCATAAGCGTCTGGGCACACGTGTCGCGCCAGCGCCGGCGTGATCACCGAGTTGGTCTGGATCTGGCGGTAGAGCACTGCCTCCTTTCTTGATAGCTTCGGGTGTGGTGGTGGCCTGATCCGACGGCATTGCCGGTACCATTTCAGGATCTCGGTGTATTCGACGAGAGGTTCTGGTGAATGCTGTCTTCGCTTGGTCGCCGCCGCTCCACTGGAGAGACGGGGGTGGTGGGAGGGGCCGTCGCGCGGTTGGTGAGCGCGCGCGCGGCGGCGTCCGCCGTCTCGTTTCGGCTGGGGTGACAGCCCTTGTATTCGTCATTGCCTTCCCGTGTGTCCGTGTGCGCCGGGAACCACCGCAAGTATGTGGCCGGCACCGCTTTGTTCACTGCACTGCACCGCACATTCACAGCACTAGCACCGACGCTATTACGCGTGTAATTCACAATCGCCGAGCGGGAGTCACTCAACACTGTCGTGCATCCGGGGTCCGTGAGGGCCAGGGCAATTGCGGTCTCTTCCGCGTGCCGTGCCGACGGTACGCTTACACTGCAAGCACTGTACACCTACCCGCTGGTGGCTCGCACCGCCACCGCGACGTAGGCTCTGGGTCTGTCGGGGGTACTTCGCTGCGTCCACGAAGAGGGCGCCGGTGTCCCCGGCGTACAACTCCGTGAGGGCCTGGGCCCTAGCAGTTCTCCGGGCTCTGTTGTGCTCAGGGTGCACGTTCCGGGGCACCGGGGTGATCCGGAGTCTCCGTAGGACACCTTCTGGCAGTTCCTTCGAGTCGGCTTGACGGGCCGCACGGTCCGCGAAACCCAGCCGTGCGAGAATGCTACGACCGGTTCGTGTGGTTGTAAGACGTTCGAGCTGGGCCGTGCGCTGGGCATCGCTGATTTCATCGAGCGTGTTGTGCACTCCGAGTGCCAGGAGTTGCTCCGTGCAGGTACTGTTCAGGAGTCCCAGCGCCGCCTTATACGTTTTCCGGATGGCCGCATCGATCTTGTTCCGTTCTTGCGTCTTCCAGTAATGGTACGCTCCGATGTAGGTTACATGGCTGACCGCGAATGACTGGACCAGCCGGAGCAGGCTGGCTTCCTTCATCCCGTGGTGTCGCGTTGCCACCCTTTGATGAGGCGAGTGGCCGTCCCGAGTTTGGTGACGAGGCGGTCTGCTGTGGCGCCGTTGCACCGGCTGCTTTCCAACGTCATCCCGAGGACGCGGAGCGCGCTCACCGTGGGTACGATCGTGCCGTTCTTCGACCGTATTGTGATCGTCGCAGAGTCCGCCGCCGCACGTTTTCGGTACGCGCCCGGCGGGGGATCACTAGGAGCTCGGACTTCTGCGGGGAGCATGTCAGGCCGGAGCCCTCCAAGTGTGACTCTCGATGGCGTTCACCGCGCTCTGTAATGCCCGCCTCGATGTGGCCCTCACTGCCCCCGGAGACCCACACGGTGATATCGTCCGCGTAGATGGTATGGCGGACTTGTGGGATCTCCGTGAGCCGGTTGGCCACCTCGATCATTACGAGGTTGAATAGCAGCGGCGAGATCACCGAGCCCTGGGGTGTCCCTACGCTGCCGAGCTTCTTTAGCGGTAGTTCCAATTCTCCGGCCTGGATTTTCACCTTCCTCTCCGACAGGAAGTCCTTCATGTAATTGTAAGAGCGCCTGCCCATGCCCAGCTTCGATACCTGCGCCAGGATGGCAGAATGGCGCACCTTGTCAAAGGCGCTTTGTAGGTCGAGGCCCAGCACCGCCCTGTTGTCGCGGGTGGGGGCCTTCACTTCGAGCACCTCATGCTGTAGTAATAGCATGGCGTCTTGTGTGCTGAGCCTCTCCCGGAACCCCAGCATGGTATTGGGTATAGCCCTTCTGCCTCTAGGTAACGCTGCCATCTATTCATTAGAACATGTTCCAGAACCTTCCCTACACACGAAGTGAGGGAGATCGGGCGCAGGTTCTCAATGCTGGGAGGCTTTCCTGGCTTGGGGATTAACACCGTGCGGGCCGTCTTCCACTGTGGGGGCAGCTCGTCCGTTTGCCAACACTTGTTGTAATACCTTGTCAGGGCCGCGATGGCACCGTCGCTCAGGTTTCGCAGAGTCTTGTTTGTAACGCGGTCCGGGCCCGCTGCCGACTTGCAGTTCAGCGTCTGCAGCACCACGCGAACTTCCCACTCTTCGACATCTCTGTCCAACGACGGGGTGTCCGCTCCTCCGTACTCTCCGTGCCGTTCGCTCGGGGTACTTGGCAAATATCTTGCATTAATTCTTCTGCGCCTTTCGCGCTCGCCCAACGCTCGGACGGTCGTGTGCATCGTGTGGGCCAGCCGATGTTGTTGATGGCCCTTGGTCCCGGTTTCGTCCAGGAGGTGCCGGAGCAGGTTCCAGGTTCTCCCCTTGTGCATTTGCCCGCCCGCCTCGTTACAGACGGCGTACCACTGTTGCGCACACAGTTCTCGGCTGTATTTCTCTATGACCTGATTTAGTAGCGCCACTTTCTTGCGCAACCGGCGGTTCGTGCGCTGCGTCTTCCATCGCCGCTGTAACGATTGGCGGGCTTCTAGCATGTGGGCCAGGCGGCTGTCCACTTGTTGGATGGTTTCGTCCGTTTCCACCTCAGTGGTCGCGTTCTCGGCCTCGCGGACGATGGCGTCAGCCCATTCGCCGATGTCCGTGATCTTCTCTCCCTGCTCCGGTTGTCCCTCGAGGACTCGCCGAAACCGGTCCCAGTCCGTAATTCTGTGCTTAGGTTCTGCGACACGAACACTGCAAGCGTGACAGTGAGGAGAAGCAACTCGGCGCGTCTTGTGCAAGTAGTGGCCGGTAGAAGCGACGTTGAGGCGAATGCGGTGAACGACTGCTTCGTCGCGTTTCCCAAGGCCACACGGAATTGGCAAAGTGCAGCAGGATCAATTCTGTACAATGGGTGATATTTTTTTTTCTTGAATTGTGCCCATGGCTA
Source organism: Haemaphysalis longicornis (assembly GCA_013339765.2). Taxonomy (NCBI): domain Eukaryota; kingdom Metazoa; phylum Arthropoda; class Arachnida; order Ixodida; family Ixodidae; genus Haemaphysalis; species Haemaphysalis longicornis. Next base: position 312,062,734 of record CM023449.1, on the reverse strand, counting down.
CTGGTGTACACGTTTTTTGCCTCGCCATGTACGTTTTTTCTTCTTTTTGTTCTTAGGCGCTCTGTGCTTCCTCGACACCATTTGCTCAACTTTTTTATTCAACTTTATTCAGAGATTTGTTTCTTGCATTTCACTGTGTGTCACTTCTTATTTAACTTTTGTTTTCTCTCAAATTATTGGCTTCCCAATCTCTGACATCCACCTCACTGCATTGTAATCATCCCCACCTGGCGTAGCAAGCTCTGCCGCTGGCAAAGCTGACCTCTCCAGCCAAGATTAAAGAACTCCCTCTCCCTCTCTCTTTCACTCTCAAACTTGATTTTGTAGGTATTAGTTATCGAGCCGTCTAGTCATTTGCCGCTATTCATAACGCTCGATTTCTAGTTTCTCGCAATATCACTCCCGAAAACGTTGCCTTTTGTCGCGTACAAAAGAGAAATATTACAAACATCGATAACTGCCCAGTAAGTGTTAACATTCATTTAAACGCACTTGTTCTTGCGCAGGAAGCAGAAGTTCATGCTTTGTTGCATCAGTTACGAAAACGGGCCGTCAAAAATAACACGAACGCAGCTCCACGAAGCTTCGCATTTTTTCTGCACTGATTTCGAAGGCGGATCGTAAGAGTCGTTTTCAAAAGTAGACACCGCCTATAGTTACGCAACATCGATTACGCCCGCTATCTAGCGAATGACTGAAAGCAAAAGAAAAACTGCAGCTTCTCTCGCTATCACCGCCCATGAGCAGCGCTATAGAAGCATCATACCGATGCCGTTGCCTGTAATGTGTACCGGTATGTCGGCAACGCGCTGCATGTGACCGCCGCGCGGTATCATTCGGTCACGTCTGCCTCCCTTTGGCTTCAGCCACGCAGCTTTACAGCTGACTTTTGTTGGCGGATTTATGGATCGTTAATGTCTTTCCGGCGTCCGCAAAATGTGGCCACCAAAAAGCCACCCACGCGCACGTAATCCTCTAATATATAGCCAGTTCTTCCGAACAGTTCCCGCAGCGGCTCCGTTTTCCCCCGTAGCCGTTCGGAGGCGGTGTGGCGATACTTGGGCTGCCCTATTCACGCCAAGCCTTGGGGGCAAGATGCCGGAGCTTTTGGTACGTGTGGTCATTTTGCCGCTCTCAGCAAAGGCTAGCAAAGCAGACGCCGCTTCTCCATTCATGACGAGAGTCGTTACGATGACGCAAGCGGGTAAAGTTGCGCTTCTTTCGCTCGATATTCGACCGGTTACAAAACTCCCGGCGTGTCGCAATTAAGGGCACTTTTAGTGACTTTTAACGCATCGCTAACGTCCAATACACGGGAAACACGATGCAGTGGCAGTAGTTCGGCGGGAGCCTAAGAGGACGTGGTTGCAGCGATCGCTGCGTTGGACACGTGCCGAATTAAAAGAGTTACACGAGACAAATTCTCTAAAACCACACCCGCCGTCGTTTCGAAGTGACATGGAATTGATGTGCAAATACATCTATTTCTCTGTTCGCAGATCCTGCAGGTGTCCGACTAAGCGTAGAAATCGCAGAGCGCATCCCACTGATAGGCCCGTCTTGGAGGGCCCCAAACGACACGCAAAACGACTTTCCGGAAAGAATGGTATTGATTGTCTGATGTCCTTAGACGACAACAGAGAAATTTCTTTTCGTTTATTGAAGATATTAGCTCCAAACTAAAGTGAGCTGGCTTTTTGAAACTTTGGATCAATTAAAAGGTTTGATGGCTGCCTTAGTAGAACCACGAAAAAAAGCCACAAAAACTCTGGGAGTTGTAAACAAATGCGCAAACCTTCTTCGCCCACTTCTTCGTTTTCCCAACAAGAAATTTCTTTTGTGGCATTGAAGGGACACGTCACTCCAGGCAGCACCTCCTTTTATATACTTAGAGTATCCCTTATACCTCTAAAATCAAACAGACCTCGGTGACTTCGTGGACCCATTCAATTTTATTGGTTGCTTTTCTTTTGCATTTTTTTTTGTGTTTTGGGATAATCGCATTCAGAGTACCACGAGGCACAAAAAATTCCCCGAGCACAAGCCATGTCTACTAAATATAAGGATGTCCCGAATACCCAGTATGTGAGTGGTTCGCTCTACCGGCATCATCTTTGCCATGGTGGCTAGGGATCTCATTGACACAAATTCTGATATCCCCGGGATGCGTGTTTCCAAACGCTTCGCTGCACAGAGCACGCACGTGACATGTGTGATGTCACTGCGCGCGCTATTCTTTTAGGCTCCTGCTAAAACAAACCCACCGTTCTGGCTATGTAGCCTTGACGTAGAGCACTGAGTGCTGGCGCTGACGGCTTGGGTTCGAGCCCCAGCGGGTCTATCTCGTGGGTTATTTTTTTTTTTAATTGCGTATATTTTCCTAAATATATTTTTTTTAAATCTCAAATCTACGCTTTGTTTTTGTTAGTAATGATGATTTGGTATGTTTTAGGTCGCTTTAGGCTTGGGCGCAGCCAATAACCAACGTTGAATTACCGTTTTACATCGCGAGAACAGACATGTCACGTGGGTGCTCTGTGCAGCGAAGCGTTTGGAAATACGCCCCCGGGATTCCCAGAAAATCATACATGTCTACAGTGGCGGCGATTCAGATGACGCTCAATTATCTGCATAAACGTCATGCTGATTCTGTACATATCGTGATGACTGCTGCCTTCACCGAGAACGAGGAAATAGTGTGATAACTGATTGAGACAGGCTGCTGCCTCGCCTGGAGGGACAAACTAGTGTGAGGACAAATCCCCTAATAAGGACGCATTTCTATGCATCACCTGTAGATCCCCATCATCACACAGAGGCCTCAGCCACTTCTTCGTTTTGTAAATTATCATCATCATCATCGTGTGATTTTGTGTTCTTCGGCCATGATCGCCTGAATAAAAGGCTGCCTTGAATCTTCGCCTTTCAATATATAGACCGATGAATCGTCGACAACCACCTCATCGTCGTCAGTTTCACAATACCGAGCCTCCGTATTCATCAGGAAGTCAAGCACTCGCACCCCAAATCGTCGACGGCTGCAAAGCTTTACACTTATATCTTGAAGTCAAATTTATCGCTAACGTGACATCACTGACTAAATGAAGACTATTCACCGATTAAAAAGCGGCTTTTCAAGCTTTAAATAGAATTGCGGCTTACACGATCAACAATCTTTTGGCAAGGCGCATATGTGATGTAATTGCCACTGAAATTGGAAGAACTAAGAGAATAATATTGATACAGGGTAAAGCTGTGTTTACAGTGGTGTATTTACGATGCACATTCAGAGGCTAGTTATAAGAAACCACGATGGAAGAGAGCACCGCGCAAGCCAGGGAGCGAACGCGCTTCACCGTCAGCGTCCTCTTCATCTCTCTTCTTGATGATGATGCCCGCTAGCACAGTACATGAATACCGTCCTATTTGTGGGGAATCTAATTAATGCCCCGTAACACAACCCCCCCGGTGGTAGGAGCGCCGTCTCGGTGCTTGTCAGGGTAAAGCTGTAGGTTGCGAGCGGTATGGCTTAAGACGCGTGACGTGGACGACGTCTGTTTGTGGAGAGCGGGATGAGTCTGACGGAACCAGCGGGGTGATTTCGTAATTGACCTCCGTCACTTGGCGTACGACACGGTAGGGGCCGTAGTACCTGGCTAGAAGCTTTTCCGAACGCCCTACACGGCGTGCAGGACACCAGAGCAGCACCAGGGATCCAGGTGCAAAGTGGCGGGTGCTGTGGCGGCAGTCATAGCGATCCTTTTGAGAGCGCTGGGACGAAGCGAGCCTGACGCGAGCAATGTTGCGGGCAAAGTCAGCGCGGGCGATGGCGTCTTGTGCATATGCGGAAGGTGGCAGAGGGTGTTGAAATAGAGTGTCCAGTGGTAACGTCGGCTCTCGGCCGAATAGTAGGTAGAAGGGAGAGAATCCGGCAGTATCAAGGCGCGACGAATTGTAGGCAAACGTTATGTAAGGCAAGGCAATGTCCCAATCACCATGGTCGTCAGAAACGTACATTGACAGCATATCTGTTAAAGTCCGGTTAAGGCGCTCTGTGAGGCCGTTGGTTTGAGGGTGGTAGGCGGTAGTAACCTTGTGAACGGTTGCGCATGAGCGGAGGATGTCGTCTACTACTCGGGAAAGGAAGTATCGTCCGCGGTCTGTCAGGAGCTGCCGAGGAGCACCGTGGTGTAAGATGACGTCGTGCAGGAGGAAATCGGCTACATCAGTTGCGCAGCTGGTCGGAAGAGCCCGCGTGATTGCGTATCGTGTCGCATAATCGGTGGCCACGGCAATCCACTTGTTGCCGTTCGCAGACCGGGGAAACGGACCGAGGAGATCTAAACCAACTCGGAAGAATGGCTCAATAGGTATATCGAGCGGCTGAAGAAGACCGGCGGGTAGCGTGGTAGGCACTTTTCTGCGTTGGCACATGTCACAGGCGCCGACATAACGGCGAACCGAGCGGTAGAGCCCCGGCCAGAAGAAACGGCGTCGCACGCGGTCATAGGTCCGGGAAACCCCTAGATGGCCAGCTGTTGGAAGGTCGTGGAGCTGCCGTAGTACATCTGTACGAAGGTGCTCAGGTACTACAGGAAGCAGATCAGGACCATCCGGGCGGACATTGCGGCGATAGAGGACGCCATCCTTCATTCGGAACAACCGCAGTGAAGGGTCGGAGGGGGCAGCGGTTAAGCGGTTGATGATCCTGCTCAAGGAGACGTCAAGGCGCTGCTCAGCAGCAAGCTGTTGAAAGGAGGAAATAGACAAGACCGAGGTGGCGAGTGAGTCGCAACTTGTAGGATCGGGAGGCTCGACTGGGTACCGCGATAGACAGTCAGCGTCTTGATGGAGGCGGCCGGATTTATAGACTACAGAATACGAGTACTCCTGCAGCCGCAGAGCCCAGCGCCCGAGGCGTCCGGTCGGGTCTTTCAGGGACGCAAGCCAGCATAGCGCGTGGTGATCTGTCACGACGGAAAATTGTCGACCGTAGAGGTATGGGCGAAATTTGGCGACAGCCCACACTAGGGCAAGGCATTCCCGTTCAGTAATAGAATAATTTCGTTCAGCTGGTGTCAGCAGGCGGCTGGCGTAGGCAATAACGCAGTCGTGGCCCGTTTGGCGTTGAGCTAAGACGGCTCCAATGCCGTGACCACTAGCGTCAGTCCGTACTTCCGTGGGAGCGGCAACATCGAAGTGAGCTAAAATGGGCGAAGTTGTTAAGAGTGAGATCAGGGTCTTGAAAGCCTGAGCTTGCTCACTTCCCCACGAAAAGACGGAATCCTTTTTGAGAAGGTCGGTGAGAGGGCGGGCGATATCAGCGAAGCCTCGGATGAAGCGACGGAAATAGGAGCACAGGCCTACAAAACTTCGAACGTCTTTCGATGACCGGGGCACCGGAAAATCTCTAACCGCCTTTATTTTGTCGGGGTCAGGCTGCACTCCATTTGCGTCGACAAGGTGGCCCAAGATAGTTAGTTCGCGCCTGGCGAATCGGCATTTCGCGGAGTTGAGTTGTAGGTTCGCTTGACGCAAAATAGCAAGTATTTCGGACAGGTGATGGAGATGAGCCTCGAACGATGGAGAAAAAATAATGACGTCATCGAGGTAGCACAGGCATGTGGACCATTTGAATCCCCGCAGGAGAGAGTCCATCATGCGTTCGAAGGTAGCTGGCGCGTTGCAGAGACCGAAAGGCATAACCTTGAACTGATATAAACCGTCTGGGGTGACAAAGGCGGTCTTTTCTCGGTCCATCTCGTCTACTGCAATCTGCCAGTAACCTGAGCGTAGGTCAATGGACGAAAAGTATTTGGCACCGTGTAGACAATCTAAGGCGTCGTCGATCCTGGGAAGAGGGTAGACGTCCTTCTTGGTTACTTTGTTCAGGTGGCGGTAGTCTACACAGAATCGCCAAGTGCCATCTTTCTTCTTTACCAAAACTACCGGGGAAGCCCAGGGACTGCAGGAAGGTTCGATAATGTCCTTGGCGAGCATTTTGTCAACCTCTTTCTGGATGATGCCTCGTTCACTATGGGACACACGGTACGGACGCCGATGGATGGGTAGCGCATCACCTGTATCGATCCGATGGGTGACTGTAGAACTTTGCCCCAAAGCTTTGTCGCTCAAGTCAAAGACGTCGGCAAATGATGTCAGAAGACAGCGCAGTTGGTTTGTTTGTGCGGGTGATAGCTTTGGGCTGATCATTGGTGCAAATTTATCTGGAGTGGTAAGGAGCGGATCGGAGACTTCATGGGGAATTGACGGATGGTTCAAAGCAAAAGCAGAAACGTCCGGTGCACAGAAAGGAGCAAGGGTGGCGATGGTGAGTCCTTCGGGAAGGACTTGAGTGTGAAATCCAAAGTTGATTAGAGGCAAGTTAACGCTGTTGTGCTTGATGGTAACAACAGTGTGTGGGAGGGCAACACCACGCGTCAGGAGAACGTCTACGATGGGAGCGGCAAGGTAGTCTCCATCAGGAACCGGCGTGGAAGTAGCGAGAGGAACATAGGTCGCTGCTTGACTCGGCAGGCGAACGTATTCGCAGGAGCATAAGCGCAGCGGGGGTGCGTCGCTATCAAAAGCCGGTAACTCCAGATGCAGAAGTCCCGCTGAACAATCGATGAGCGCGGCATGTTCACACAGGAAATCGCGGCCAAGGATAATGTCGTGAGGGCATTTGTCCAAAACAAAGAAAACTACAGTGGTGTTGTGGCCGGCGATACTAACACGAGAGGTGCACATGCCAGCGATGGCCGGCGTACCGCCGTCAGCAACTTGAACATACGACAGAGCAGGCGTCATAACTTTACGTAGGCGGCGACGGAGATTTGCACTCATTACCGATATATGCGCCCCGGTATCAATTAGAGCACGGACAGGCACGCCGTCAACATTCACGTCAAGTAAATTGTCTCTGGTAGGTAGCGTCAAAAGAGGATTTTCGGTCGAGGTCGGGAATGCAGCATCACCTCCGGGAGCTGCATTCACTAGTTTTCCGATGTGGGACGTACGTAGTCGTTCGGCGAAGTAGAGCGGCGGGGCTGCGGGGAGCGAGACTGTCGGCGCTGGGGAGAAGGGGAGCGGCCAAATCGCAGAGTGGATGCGGCGGGGTTGTCGGCAGTGCGCTGCTGGTAGGAAGGTGCAAAACGACGCGGCGCATGGTCAATGGTATCGTCGTTCCAGGAGGTTTGAGCGGAAGGGAACCAGCGACTGCGGCAATACCGTGCAACGTGGCCGACACGCCTGCAATTGAAACATATAGGCCTGTCATCGGGCGTCCTCCACTCCGCCGGGTTTCTGTAAGACGAGGGCCGACGTTGCGCGCGGAAATTCGGAGGGCAGGGGACGTGATCATTGTGACTGCATGAACGCGACTTGAAGGGAACTTGATGATGGGCTGAGTAGCTCACGTGGCAGACTGGGTGCAGGCCCATGCTCGCAATTTCGTCGCGCACAACCGCTTGTATCACCGAGATCGCCGGAAGATTGCCATCAGACGTCGAGTGGTGGCCGGTGACCGGTGTCATCGCCTCGATCTCGCGGCGGACAATGCGTGTCACTGCGTCCGCAGTTGTCTCCGAGGGTGGTTGACCGGAAGGAGCAAACGGTCCCTGACACGAAGAAGTGGCGGCGGTATTTGGAAGGCGATTGAATTGTTGTGTAACTCGACGGCTTTTGGCCTGCTCGAAACGCTTGCACTCACTCAGAATTGAGTTTACGGTAGAGCAGTCCTTGCACATGAGCAGATTAAAGGCATCGTCAGCTATGCCTTTCAAAATGTGGTCGATTTTATCTTGCTCGGGCATCTCAGCATCAACTTTGTGGCAAAGGGCCAGTACGTCTAGGATGTAGCTGACGTACGGCTCGGTCGACGTCTGCGCTCGCGACGCAAGCTCCTTTTTCGCCTCGAGCTGGCGCCCAGCAGGCTTGCCGAAAATTGCAATCATCTCCGCCTTGCAGCTATCCCAGCTAGTAAGTCTGGCTGCGTTGGTGTCATGCCACGTCTCCGCCGAACCTCTCAGGTGGAACCCGAGGTTCGCCAGCATAATAGTGGGATCCCAGCGGTTGTGGGCACTCACACGCTCGTAGCGGCTGATCCAGTCCTCCACGTCGACATCACCGGTACCGTAGAAGAAACCAGGATCTCGAGGCTGGCTCACGATGACCAGTGGCGTAGCGGCGCTCGTTGCTTCAGTAGGCGGTGCCATTGTGGGGCCTCGGAGATGACGCCCGCTTCGGAGTTCCGTGATCAGCACCTCCGAGTCAGCCGCGTCCACGGCTCACTCGTGCCAAGGAAGGGGTGAGGTAGAGCAGTACGGGGCCAATGCAGCACTCTCCACCAAATGATACAGGGTAAAGCTGTGTTTACAGTGGTGTATTTACGATGCACATTCAGAGGCTAGTTATAAGAAACCACGATGGAAGAGAGCACCGCGCAAGCCAGGGAGCGAACGCGCTTCACCGTCAGCGTCCTCTTCATCTCTCCTCTTGATGATGATGCCCGTTAGCACAGTACATGAATACCGTCCTATTTGTGGGGAATCTAATTAATGCCCCGTAACAATATTTCCGTGGGTTCCCGGATACATTGGAATACGTCGAAATTCACGAGCAGACAAACTAGCAGCAACCTCTCATTCAAAACTGTACTTGTACCGCCGTGTCTGTTACTAGAGGTGATGTGAAAAATTTTTAGAAACAACTGAGGACGCGATTACTTTAGAAACCAGGTCGGCGGCGGATAATTACCGTTAAATCGCTGTTATACAAGTTGACCGCTCTTTTGCATACCCTTGTGCGGTCTCACCTGGGTCGCTCGGTTGACACGTTATTACATCGCCCTCTCCTTGACGTGGCCTATACCAAGAAATTCATTTAGCGTATCAATTTGCTGAGACGCTTGCTGTGCTTATGGACACCAATTGAAGACGTGCGTCATGTCTCTTGAGTACTGTCTGCGACCGAGGCGAAAAAAATTAAGAAACACGCTAGTCTGCTATCTCGGACACTCCTATCTTTGCCGAAACTGTTGGTCGTGGGAAACTATACGTAACCAAACCAAAGGATTCCGTCTTGCTTTCAGGGAGTTTTTCCAAGTGATGAGATGTGCGAACACTCCTAATCGCGCGCACATTCCTCTGAATGAGTGTGGAACCACACAATGGTTTTAGGTATAGAGGGACAGTATCTGTGTCGAATCATGGACCTTTTAATGTGATATATATATATATATATTATATATATATATATATACTATCGATTATAGTATTATATAATATTGGTGTTTATTGGTGTCTTGGTTCATAAGAGGACTCATGGACTGAATTCATCATTATTCGCTAGTGGGCTAGTGGGACAATCTCTCACCTGTACATACCAATTATAATCATCATTTGTGGACAATCATCATCGTCGGGCCTCGTTCTGCTTCCGTCTGATTCACCACGGCTTCTGCTTCTGTTCTGCACCACTGACGCGCTTTTTAGTAGGTATCTGTTAGACCTGTAATTCTGTTTTTATTTGTATATTTGTGACGATGTTGATAAATTGAATTGGGACAAGTGGAAGTAAGGGTTCATGGAGAATACCTCAGTAACCACAGATTTGCTGATGACGTTGCCTTGCTAAGTAAATTGGAAGACGAATTGCAAAGCATGCTTACCGCACTGGAGAAACAGAGTATAACCATGGGCTTGAAAATTAATATGCAGAAATCTAAAGTAATGATCAATAACCTCGGGACAGCACAACGATTTGAGATAGGTGGCGAGGCAGTGGAAGTGGTAAGCGAATATATCTACTTAGGCCAAGTTGTGACCCCGGATCCCAATAATTGAGGCAGAGATAATTAGAAGGATCAGAATGGGGTGGAGTGCATACGGCAGACATTCTCAGATAATGAATAGCAGCCTACCATTGTCGCTGAAGAAGAAAGTGTATGACAGCTGCCATCCTTACCGGTACTCACCTACGGGGCAGAAACTTGGAGGCTCACTAAGAGGGTTCAACTTAAATTGACAACGACTCAGCGGGAAACGGAGCGGAAGATGATAGGTGTAACATTAAGGAACAAGAAAAGAGCGGAGTGGGTCAGGGAACAAACGCGTGTTAACGACATAGTTGAAATTAAGAAGAAGAAATAGACATAGGCGGGGCATGTATTGCGAAGGCAAGATAACCGTTAATCATAAAGGGTAACAGAGTGGATCCCTAGAGAAGGCCAGCTTTTCAGGGGACGGCACAAGGTTAGATGGGTAGGTGAGATCAAGAAGTTTGCGGGATAAATTGGTCGCAGTTAGCACAGGACCGGGATATTTGAAGATAAATGGGAGAGGCTTTGCCCTGCAGTGGGTGTAGATAGGCTGGTAGTGATGATGATGGTGATGATGAAACTCTCTAATAAATCCCAATTTCTCTTTCTCTCTACTTACTGGGCATCTTAGGACTAAACATGGGCAATGGTTGTAAGATATTTTTCATCAATGTTACAAATGGGCTATCAATGGTCACATTAAAGGACTTGTTGTTTCGGTATAATTTTGTCCTTTTTTGATTTAATTTACTTCCTTTATCATAACGACTGAATGTCTTAACTTCGCCAATGACCCATTTTTGTGCAGATACAAATTATCGCAGTGTTAGCGTTCAGGTAATCTACAAAGAAAGTTCATGCCTTGCAAATAACGACGCTACGACACTATCATAGCTCCGGTGGCATCATCAGTCTTTTTTCGAGGCCTTTCTGAAGCACTTCCCGACCTGCGACGGTCATTGAGAGCTTTACATTTCCATGCCGAGTCCAGCATGAAGAATGTGAAGGAAGCGCAATCGAACGCTGTCAACGGCGTGCAGCATATATTCGAGGAAGCCCTCCCCAGCCAAACTTTGCATGGCTCAAAGCGCAAAGGCAAGGCCGACGGGCGCTGGCCGTCTCTCATGCAGCAAGCATGGCTTGGGCTTGGATCGTACAGTAAAAAAGAGAGACAACAACGCTGCTATAGGTTTTCAGGCAAGAAAACCTAGCCGGACCAGCGGAACTCAGAAGATCTCGTCCAGTGGTGGTATTTCGCTCTTCGCCGAGCATGTAGGAGACGCGGCGCATTCATCATTTCTGTTGAACGGTTTTCCCGCTGCGTCCTTTTGTGCTCGCCCTGTACGATCGCGCGGGCCTGTGTTCTCGGCTTACATGTCGCCGGGAACGACTTACTTTCAAGACTGCCTCCTGTCGAAATCCTTGCTTTGGTAGAATTGCGGAAACTTGTCTTATTGTTGCTTTTTTTAAGTGCGAATGCACTTTATAAGCGACCCTGAATTCCGGCGACCGCCGTCCGTCCACATAGCAACAGCTGCGGGTGCGCGCGCTCCTCGTCTTCCTTGGCAACGGGGGGAGATGGGCGCGCGCTGCCTGGCCGCTGACATGGCACATACCCACGTGGGGGATTGGCCAGGAATCTCCTCGTCTTCCTTGGCAACGGGGGGAGATGGGCGCGCGCTGCCTGGCCGCTGACATGGCACATACCCACGTGGGGGATTGGCCAGGAATCGGGCGTGAGAAGGGCTAATGCACCCGCTTAAAGGAGTACTGACACGAAATTTCAAAGCTGAGATCCGCTCTAGCAATCAAGTACAACGACAACACAAATAGGTGTCTGTGCATGGCACATACCCACGTGGGGGATTGGCCAGGAATCGGGCGTGAGAAGGGCTAATGCACCTGCTTAAAGGAGTACTGACACGAAATTTCAAAGCTGAGATCCGCTCTAGCAATCAAGTACAACGACAACACAAATAGGTGTCTGTGAATAAATGCATCTTTCTTTCTTTGTAGTTGTGTGTGTGTGTGTGTGACCTCTCTTTCGCGAACATTACCGAACCGCGCAAATTCAACTCGTGCATTCGCACTTTCACATTCTTCCCCTCGGGGAAATGCGGGGATGTAAGCATTCTTCCAGAGATATGCTTACATTATTCGTCTTCTAATTTCGAGTGGAATTTCGCTACGCCGTTTTCTTTCGTTATCAAAGCCCTTTGGAGAGTGCGTAAACAGAAACAGCTTTCTAACTGGGGAGAGAGAAGGACAGATAAACATCTTTAATGGGCAAGTGAGGTCAGCCAGGCTGGGCGCCCAACTTGCTACACCAAATGGGGGTGAAGGTGTCATGAAAATATATGAAAACTCTCACTTACACTCAAACACACAGACGGACACAAAAAGCACACACACAATCAGGTGATATAGTCATTTTTCTGAGAGTTCATAGCTCACTCACAAGTCCAGTGCACCGGAGGGACGTTAAGAGCACTTTTGTTGCGCGACTTGCCATGCCGGTTGTAAGCCAGGGCCCAAGGAGGTGACTCGAAGAGATCTGGGCGGACGCGGGCAGGCCCAGAGAAAGCTTTGCCGTGGTACGCTCAAGTTCGTAGCGAGGACATGCGCAGAGAACATGTCCCAGGTCCTCGCGAACTCTACAGGTAGGGCAGAGGGGCGAGGAAACTCGACGTAGTTTAAAAAGGAAATGATTAGTGCAAGCCACATTCAGTCGTATTCGATGCAGGACAGCTTCATCTCGCTTGCACAGACCGCTTGGCACCCGAAATCGACACTCTGGGTCTATTGTGTACAACGGATCGTAGGTCTTATTTGGGTCGGTCCACAGCAATCGTTGAGAACTCTTGGCAAGCGATGACGCCAGAGTCGCTTCGTCTCGCCTTGTGAAAGGCACTGGAGTAATAATTGGGCTGAAATGTCCTGATGAAGCAGATCTGTCGGTTTACTCGTTTCCAGCGACACTGCAGTGAGATGGAAGCCACTGGAGAACAACGACGTGGTGGTTGTTTATTGCCTGCGTGTGCAGGCCATTAATTTCTTGAGCGAGTTGCGCTTGTGGCAGCACCATGAGGTGCTGAAGGGCTGCTCGAGAGTCGGTGCAGATTGCCCATGCCTGAACTGTAGCAGTTAAAATGTGTTGCAGTGCAGAACGCAGGGTCATGAGTTCAGTAACCATCGACGAAGTTTTGTGACCTAGTTTTGCGGTAATTTTTGTGCGGGTTGATGGGATCCATATTCTGATGACAGATGACGTATCCATCACTGATCCATCCGAGAAAATGTGAGTGTAATTTTGGTAGGTAGTAGCAATGTGCTCCAATGAAAAGAATTTCAGAGCAGGCTGAGGCAACTTCGCTTTGCTCTGGATGCCGGGAACGGTTAATGTTACTTTTCCGGATGCAAATATCCATGGTGGCTTGGTATGCTCTGGGGGGCTCTGATACACTGTTGTTAAAAAGGCACGTACCTCGGCTTCCGAGTCACAAGCCAGCGGATGGTCGACAGTCCTGGTCACAAACCGCAAGCGTGCGCGAAGGAGTTCTTGCTGACAGAAAACCGTTGGAGAGAGGCGCCTACTCTCCCTGAGAGTCCCAAGGGTTGATTTTTTTAGGCACCCCAAGGCACACACGAAGTACCTACTTTGGCTTGTAAGCCTTCTAGAAGCCGTGAGTTGGTTTTTGTGAGAGGCCCGAGGGCAGGCAAGCTGTAGCGAAGCAATCCCTCGCAGAGTGCATTGTAGAACGTGATGAGAGACTCCACCGAGCAACCTCCCGCACTGCTGGAGATCATGCGGCAAATCGATGCGCACGCCTCAAGCTTGTGCCTCAGTTGTCGTATATGTGGGGGACCACGTCATGTTCTTCTCAAAAGTCACTCCTAGGAATTGTGGCTGTCAACGTAAGATATAAGAACGCCTCCGAGTTTAGGAAAATACCGGGCGAGATCACGCCTGGTTGCACAACGGCGGAAAAACGAAAACCCTCCAACGACGCAACGATTCGCTGAAGACTGTGCCTCGCGACATGCCCTCATCCCGACGACCCAACCTAACCCTGACGTCACTCCCGAACACGGCCACAAGGCGTCGACGCGTACCCGACATGGCCGAGCCTGCCCTGAGAAGACAAACGACGACTACGCCGCAGTACCCGACCGTCAACACGCACAAGCCGAGATGCGACGCCCCGACGCACCCGGAACTCGAGGAACAGCGGCGTCCGACGTAGAGGTGTCCAATCGACGGCTTTGATGTAGTTGCCCTCGTAGACAAGGGGCCGACTACTCAGTAATGAGCGTGCCATTTTCGTCTAACCTGAAGAAAGTTATGACCAGATGGGACGGTCCGCACATACGCACAGCAGGAGGCCACCTCGTGACGGCAAGTGGAACGTGCACATCCCGCGTCACCATAGACGGCACGACGTATCCTGCCGCGTTCGTTGTCTTGCTTCACTGTTCCCGCGACGTGATTCTCGGAATGGACTTTTTGACGGACAACGGCGCAATAATTGATCTGCAGACCAAGTCTATAACTTTTTCCTCCGATCACTCCATGACGCCGGAACCGAACCCCGAACACCCTGCAGCTGTAAGGATCGCCGATGATCATGTCACCCTGCCACCCCGCGCAAGCTTGATGATCACCGTCTACTGTGAAGGTGCTGCTCCTGACGTCGACGCTATCGTGGAGAGTGACCAAAGGTTGCTTCTCGACCGCGGTGTGTCTGTCGCAAGAGGCATTGTGCGGTTTAAGCAACGCCGGTCCCATGTTTTGGTCACCAATTTCACCGAGGAGTACCAACATTTAAACAAGGGCGCGGCAATTGCGTTCCTCGAAGAAACGCAACAGGAAAATGACGTGATTGCAGTCGCCGACTTTGAACGCGCACCCGAAGATACCTTCAAGCTCCAGCATCCTTTCGACGTGAATCCGGCGCTACCGCAAGAAGAAAGGAACCAGTTATTGGCTTTGCTTCATCGACCTAGCGACCTAGCGACCTAGCGACCTAGCCGACAAGCAGCGTGCCGACCCCGACCTAAGCGTCATGATCGACTACCTCGAAGGACGCAACGTCGCCGCACCTGGGGCGTTCAAGAGGAACTTACCAGCCTTCACCCTCAAAAACTCCGTCATCGTGAAGAAGAATTTCAGCCGCGGAACGAGAACGAATTATCTACTTGTCATCCCCGCAGACCTTCGTGACGAAATTTTGGAAGCGTGCCACGACGACCCGTCTTCCGGACATCTCGGAACAGCTCGCACTATTGCAAAAATCAAGGCGAAGTACTTCTGGCCCAGACTTACATCCGACGTCACCCACTACGTTCGGAGTTGCCGTGACTGCCAGCGACGAATAACGCCGCCGACAAGACCCGCCGGATTACTGCAACCAATCGCCGTCCCGTCGAGGCCATTTCAACAGATCGGAATGGACCTTCTAGGCCCGTTCCCTACGTCACGATCACAGAACATGTGGATTGTCGTAGCGACAGACTACATGACGCCTACGCAGAGACCACCGCTCTTCCGAGGGGGACTGCACAAGAAGTCGCGAAGTTCTTCATGAACCAAGTTGTGCTGCGACATGGAGCCCCGGAAGTCCTAATCACGGACCGCGGAACGGCCTTCACTGCGGAGCTTATGCAAGGAATCTTACACTACAGCAACACGGACCACCACAGAACGACGGCGTACTACCACCAAACAAACGGACTAACGGAACGTCTGAACAAGACGATCGCGGATATGCTGTCAATGTACGTCGACGTTGAACATAAGACTTGGGAAGAAGTGCTCCCGTATGTCACGTTTGCGTACAACACGGCTACACAGGAAACTACGCAAATGACGCCGTTCGAGCTTGTCCAAGGAAGACTGCCGACTACGATGCTTGACGCCATGCTTCCGCATGTAGATGACGACAACCTCAACCCAGACGTCCAAGGATACCTCCAGCGCGCAGAGGAGGCCCGCCAGCTCGCTCGAGTTCGTACAATGGACCAGCAGCTGGTGGATGCCGGGCCAGCCCTCGACCAGCGAGTGTTTTTCGTCGAACTCAAAGTTACGTCAAACACCTCTGGCGAAGCACCGGATAATAACCGAAGATGGAGCCCGACCTACCCGACAGTCACCGTACCGCGTGTCTTCACACGAGCGCGAAGCCATCCGGCCTCAAGTAGACGACATGCTTAGCGACGACATAATACAGCCATCTAAAAGTCCGTGGGCTGCACCGCTCATACTCTTGAAGAAAAAAGATGGCACTTTAAGGTTCTGCGTCGACTACCGGAGACTTAACAAAATCACCAAAAATGTACCCCCTGCCACGAATCGACCAGCCCTCGACCAGCTCTGCCATGCGAAGTAATTCTCATCGATGGATCTGAAGACCGGCTACTGGGAAATTGAAGTGGACGAGAGAGACCGAGAGAAGACTGCATTTATTACCCCGGACGGTCTATACGAGTTCAAGGTGATGCCGTTTGGGCTGTGCACGGCACCAGCCTCGTTGCTAGGACACTGTGCTAGCTGGCCTGAAGTGGCACACCTGCCTCGTATACCTTGACGACGTTGTAGTATTCGCCCGGACTTTCGATGAACACCTTGCAAGGTTGGAGTCTGTACTCGAGGCTATTCGCTTGTCGGGGTTAACGCTGAAGCCCGAAAAGTGCCGCTTCGCTTACGAGGAACTCACGTTTTTGGGACACGTCGTCAACGATGCGGGAGTCCTGCCTGACCCGGCGAAAACATCAGCCATAGCGAACTTCCCAAGACCGAAAGACAAGAAGGGCGTGCGAAGATTTCTCGGGCTATGCGCATACTACCGGCGCTTCGTCGCAAGCTTCGCACGCATTGCAGAGCCACTCACGCGCCTGACAAAAGATAGCACCCCTTTCGCCTGGGAAAACGCCCAAGAAAAAGCATTCTGTGAGCTGCAACAGCGCCTGCAAAACCCGCCCGTGCTCGCTCATTTCGAAGAAAATGCCGAAAAGGAAATGCACACGGATGCCAGCGATATAGGTTTGGGTGCCGTCCTCGTCCAAAAGCAAAGCGGTTGCGAAAAGGTAATCGCTTACGCCAGCCGTGGTCTGTCGAAGGAGGAAAAAAAACTACTCTGCCTCCGAAAAAGAGTGCCTGGCTATCATATGGGCCATTTCAAAATTTCGCCCATATGGGTATGGCAGACCGTTCAAGGTTGTGACAGACCACCATGCGCTGTGTTGGCTCGCCAATTTGAAGGACCCCTCTGGCCGTCTTGGGCGGTGGAGCTTGCGCCTGCAAGAGTTCGACGTTACAATAGTCTACAAATCCGGCAGGAAACACTCCGACGCCGACTGCCTGTCCCGCGCCCCCGTCGACCCACCACCACAAGACACCGATGAAGACAGCGCGTTTTTCGGGGTCGTGACAGAGAGCGACCTAGCCGACAAGCAGCGTGCCGACCCCGACCTAAGCGTCATGATCGACTACCTCGAAGGACGCAACGTCGCCGCACCTGGGGCGTTCAAGAGGAACTTACCAGCCTTCACCCTCAAAAACTCCGTCCTCGTGAAGAAGAATTTCAGCCGCGGAACGAGAACGAATTATCTACTTGTCATCCCCGCAGACCTTCGTGACGAAATTTTGGAAGCGTGCCACGACGACCCGTCTTCCGGACATCTCGGAACAGCTCGCACTATTGCAAAAATCAAGGCGAAGTACTTCTGGCCCAGACTTACATCCGACGTCACCCACTACGTTCGGAGTTGCCGTGACTGCCAGCGACGAATAACGCCGCCGACAAGACCCGCCGGATTACTGCAACCAATCGCCGTCCCGTCGAGGCCATTTCAACAGATCGGACTGGACCTTCTAGGCCCGTTCCCTACGTCACGATCACAGAACAAGTGGATTGTCGTAGCGACAGACTACATGACGCCTACGCAGAGACCACCGCTCTTCCGAGGGGGACTGCACAAGAAGTCGCGAAGTTCTTCATGAACCAAGTTGTGCTGCGACATGGAGCCCCGGAAGTCCTAATCACGGACCGCGGAACGGCCTTCACTGCGGAGCTTATGCAAGGAATCTTACACTACAGCAACACGGACCACCACAGAACGACGGCGTACTACCACCAAACAAACGGACTCACGGAACGTCTGAACAAGACGATCGCGGATATGCTGTCAATGTACGTCGACGTTGAACATAAGACTTGGGAAGAAGTGCTCCCGTATGTCACGTTTGCGTACAACACGGCTACACAGGAAACTACGCAAATGACGCCGTTCGAGCTTGTCCAAGGAAGACTGCCGACTACGATGCTTGACTCCATGCTTCCGCATGTAGATGACGACAACCTCAACCCGGACGTCCAAGGATACCTCCAGCGCGCAGAGGAGGCCCGCCAGCTCGCTCGAGTTCGTACAATGGACCAGCAGCTGGTGGATGCCGGGCGCTACAACCTCCGACGCCGAGACGTCGAGTACCACCCAGGGGACCGTGTTTGGGTTTGGACTCCTATCCGACGACGCGGACTCAGTGAGAAGCTTCTGCGACGGTATTTCGGACCTTACCAGATTCTACGACGTGTCGGCCAACTTACCTACGAGGTGATCCCCGATGGCGATTCCGGAACATCACGACGACGCACGCGGCCCGAAGTCGTCCACGTGTTCGCTTGAAACCTTACTATGCAAGATGACGTACTTTTTTTTGTTTGTTTGGACTGTCTTTTATTTTAGCATCGGGTCGATGCACTCTTAGAGGGGGGGTAATGCCACGAACCATGTATTGTTTATTTATTGTTTGTTTTTACTGCCGGGCCAAGTCCGGCTGTGTTATCTGCGTTCCAAGCTAAGCGCGGCTTCCATTCTTTATTTTTATGCCGCACAGGCTATCACATTCAGATAAGCAGACTGTTTCGCCTTAAAGGGGCCCTGAAAGGCGTTTTGAGCACACTAAATGAACTAGCGCAATCGTTAGATTGGGTCGTCAACGTCATCTGTGCCAAGTATTACTCTTTTACGCGCAGCGGAAAGCTCACACTTTTGTTGCAAAGTTTGGCGCTTTTTTCTCACCCTTTCCTTCTTGTTTTTGGACGCCGCCATCTTCACATGTCTACATCATCTATTCCCAGATGTTCGTCATGAGCTAGACATCCTGCTATTGGGAGGCTTTTTCACGCACTTCCGGCAAAGAGATGAGTCGTCTGCTCAGCGTCGGCTCGCCGGCTGATCTGCCGGCGGAGTGCCGGAGTGCTTGGACATTTTACGACAAACGAAACAAATGTAAACAAACGTTTAACCGTTTGTATTAAATGCAGCACGGCCATAACACGACATGGATATTCCCTTACCTGAGTACGTTCCGTAAAGAAAGCGTTGAAGCCCCGTGGCACTTCTTTCGTGCAATCGCAGAGAACGCCCTGAGCCGAATGCCCGGGTTTGACGCATACATTTTATTCTACTTCAAAACAATCCAGAGATGGGTTTCGAACGAACACAACGTCAAAACATGCGTTGCAAGTCTGAACCGCGATTGAAAGACGAAGGGTTGCCTCCTCCTGCCCGTCGTAAATTCGGCACTCACCTCGCGCGCGGTTTGCGGGGACGAACAGCAAGTCACTCAAATCCGGCGCACAAGCCGAGATGGCTTTTAGCCACGCACACTGCACATACCCCATGCGAGGTTGAGTCGTACGCCGCTTGAGAAAGATAACCCAGTCCATGGGAAGCACTATCCACCCGCAGAAGCACAACGTCGCATTGCATCGCGAAACAAAGACGTCCACAACACACACACACCATCGCCTCCTGTAATGTCAAACGCATCTCGCACTTCCCAATGGGAGTGGTTGGTACGCCTGCAGTGCCCACATGTCGCGAGGTGGGGCCCCAAGCTGAACCGGGAACACGCAACCGTAACTGAGTTCTACAGGGGTTTGTGCCTTGTTGTCAAGGCAACCGATGTTTGAGATTCTCAAAGAAGTGGCGCTCGCTCCAGCGCTAGAAAGCTCAGAGCCGCGGTGGAGCATGCTTTGCCAACGTTGCCGCTCTCCACCACGCGTCGCCCCAAGCTGAACTGGTCACATGATTGAAGGGTTTTGTGCACGGGTTCTGTATCGATTTAAAATGTTTTTTCACATGCCGCCGGCAGGAATTACGACCGCCGCAAAATAAGACCCGGCACCAGCGGGGCCACATCTGATACGGCACTTTTTGGATAAACAGTGTCGGTGCATCAAAGGTAACGAGCGCACGATCTTCCCCGTACGGCTGCGAGTTGGCCGCCGATAAAAAGTCACGTGCCACCGATAGCAACTGCACCAACAAACACCGCGAAAGGGCAAGGCCAGGACGCCGCACACATGCGGCCAGATTTTTCGTTCGGTTTTCCAGCCTGAGCGAAGTGCGGGATTCATGGTGTCAACAAAGCGTGCCCGTAGCAGACGACAGTAGCAGCGCAATAGCGGAAGTACGTCACCGCTGCGGAGCGCAGCATCATGGGAGGCAAGGCTGTCGCGCCGTCAACAGCGGAGAGTAAGTCGAAAGGAGGAGGAAACGCGGAGCGACGATAATGCGCGGTTTTTGATTTACAATTTCTCAGCTAATACTCATCGCTTTAACAAAATTCTTGCGGGAGGAGATTGCAAATACATTGCTTTATTTGGGTACATGTACATCCATGCATCGGCGGAAGGTATTTCAGGACCCCTTTAACGTCGCTAGCCCAGAATAATCTTCTGTGATCTACAATGTTCTGGATGTGAATCGACGGTTCCAGAAACACTTGTGCCGAAAGATAAAAGCCTGCAGAGCAGACAACGCGGCATTCGAATCGATGGAGCTCGCCTGCACGCGTCACTTTGTTGACTGCCGCTTCGCCGCCTCTGTATTCTTTGAGTTGTTAGGGGAGCACAAGTTCGCTCCAATAAACTTGTTTTCCTTGAAGACAACTGCGTCGTCTCTGGCTTCGTGACAATATTAACAAAAATTAGGAAGATAGGCAGGTGCAACCATTGTATAGGCAAGTTGCCCTTCCACAACAATTTTGGCGGCCTGCTTTTCTCATTTGGTTTTTTCGGCAGTCCCCTCAGTGCTTGTATAAATCTGCGGAGCGGGCAGCACTAAGCTTGGTTTGGGAGTGACCCAGGTGTCCGTCGTTATTTGCTCAAGTTACTGAACCCCTCATGCAAGGCTATGTCGGCAATGTGACGCCAGCACACACGGCGAGCAGGCGCTCGCGTGAGCCGTGCACAGAGTGGCCGCAGACAAAAAATTCTTTCCATCTTCCCGCTAGGGGAACCCTGGGGGGATGCAAGGCATCTCACGGGGTTCAATTCGCATTTCCGTTATGTCGGTTACCCAAATGTGGTTGAAGTGTAGCGAACCTTAAATGATGCTCAATCATACGTAGATTTCCAATTACGTAAAGAACGTCTTGTTAGTGTCCATTTCAACTAATCGGAGCAGCAGGTGGAGAGAGAGAGAGAGAAAAATTGGGCCCATCTCCCCGCGAGGGGGACTCGAGTAAATGCGTCGCATAGGGGGTGGGTGTATTGCGTTAACGTTTAGTGTTTGGGGAGTTGGTGGTAGTGAATGGGCTGTATCAGCAGCTTCTTGACGTAGTTTGAATGAGTCAAAGATATAAGGCGCGTTCGTACCCTCCCATTCTGTGTCGGCTTTGTGGCGCAGTGGGTAGAGCACCATGTACAGGCGGTCACAGAATAAACCGGACCAAGCGAGCGGTGCGCGAAAACTATCGGTGCGACGCCTTCCGGCCCAGCGCCTGCTGTCGAGATAGTGGAGGGCGCATGCGGGTCCCTCCCTATAGTTTGTGCATGTCGGTTTTCTTGATTGCGGCTGCAGCACTTCGTTTCTCTCGAATGCGACGCGCGGCGGCGCCTTGACAGGCGCGCCTACCGAGCGGCGTGATGCTTGGCAGCTGCCGGCAGCGTGCGCCATGCGCTGATGCCGCGTAACTGTGACTTCATCTGAGAATATTTGTTCGGCGCTCTTTTTATCACTTTATTGACTGGAACGCAAACTGGCGTTGAAGAAAGGCTACGATAAAGATTCCCACGTGACTGAACTAGTGCTGGTCGTTATGCGACGAACACACAGTTGATAGCAAGAACTGAAAACAGCGATGGTTTATTCGCTTCGGAAGAATAGAGTGAAATACACAATTGTGCGTTGTAAGTGAATTGCTATCGAAAAGCAATGAGGCGTTTCCTTCCATGTCACCCATTGGACAGTGATAGCTATGAAGCGCATAAAGCAAGTAACTCGTCCTGCATGGCCAGATTCGTGAAGAATGCCGTCCCGCGTCCCCATCGAGCAACGGAGGCACATCGTGCGACTTTTCATCGAAGGGACTACTCAGCGGGAAATTTGCCGCCTCACCGGGAGGTCTAGGACTTCTGTAAGCCGCATTATTCAAGCTTACCGCGATGATCAGGGCAGACTCATTGACGCAGAGCGCAGCGGGCGGCCTAAAGTCACCAGTGAGGAGCAGGAACTACTGATTGTCGCAGCCGCTGTGGCAGATCCCTTCCTGTCTGCAAAAGAAATTCGACAGGAGCTGTCATTGAATGTCTCTTGCGAGACCATTCGAAGACGACTGAAGGAGGCGGGACTCGGGAGTTGCGTGGCAGCGCAGAAACCGCACCTGACGGACCGCCAGAGGCTGGAAAGGCTGGAGTTCGCCCGGGCGGTGGAGCAGTGGACAACGGACGAGTGGAAGGAAGTTATATTCACAGACGAATCGACTTTCTCCACTCGCTGGGATCAACAGCGGCGTGTTTGGCGTCCGATGAGCTGTAGGTACGAAACTGAACTCTGAAACGTAGCTGGTAATGGGAATTCTATACTATACATAAACCAGGTTAAATTGAGGTCAAATTGGGAGCACGGTCAAATTGGGAGCACGGTTTAATGTGACAATTACTGAGCATTTTTTGGGGGGTCCCGAATGCAACGCTAGGCGTAATTGTTAAGGCTAGCAATTCATAACTGCCTTTTAATACCTATGTTTCGGGGCAACCGATATACAATGTCCCTGTAAATTTTGTTCAGCTGGGTTCAATTGAAACATTTTAATCGTAGATTTATAAGCACCGTTTGTGAAGCGAATTCTTGTCGCTGTTTTTTTACGAAACACTTCAGGTGACCCGCATCAACTAACGGGGCATTTTTTAATTCCCGCAACTGAAAGTGGATGATATTGAAGCGCAGTTTTATACAGGATACAACCAGCTTTATACAGGATACTGTTCGCCTACGTGTCAGTGGGGGTTCAGCATCCCGCTAAAAAGTGTGCCTGTAATTTCAATCGATATAAACTATCAAACACGGCGAGTGTCCTTTCATATATTTAGCTAGTATACCCTCCGAATATCTTCGGGGATATCTTTCCTCGGAGATATCCTTCTTGAATGTATTTCTGTATTTAGAATACAAATTCGTTTTATTCATTTTTCAGATACCAGCCAAGCTACATCCAAAGCGTCCTTTCCAGTGGGCGGTGCTCCGTCAGCGTATGGGGCGCAATGAGTGCGGACGGCCTGGGACCCCTCGTCAGAATTTCTGGGTCATTCAGTGCTTCCCAGTACTGTGACATTATTACCACAAGCCTGCTCCCCTACGTCCTGGACGGCCCGTTCATGGACGGGTGCTTCATCCTGCAACAGGACCGAATCCCTGTCCACACAGCACGAGTCGTGAGCTCACTGTTTGAGGACCACGCGGTGCGACAGCTGCGGTGGCCTCCGTGCGGGGCAGACCTAAATCCGATAGAAAATGTGTGGGGGATTATGAAGATGAATCTCGCTAAACGAAATGACTGCGGTCGCACGGCAGACGAGTTGTGGCAGGCAGTGGAAGATGAATGGGGACGCCTGCGCTCCCGTCCCGAAATCATAAAGTCTCTTTATGAGTCGCTCCCCTGACGCATTCGTGAAGTTATCCAAAACGACGAAACTTCACACACAATTAATCAGGGGAACCACTCGGAAAATCACCGATGTTTTTTTGTTTGTTTCGAAGCGAATAAACCATCGCTGTTTTCAGTTCTTGCTATCAACTGTGTGTTCGTCGCATAACTACTACCACTGGTTCAGTCACGTGGGAATCTTTATCGTAGTCTTTCTTCAAGGCCAGTTTGCGTTCCAGTCAAGAAAATGATAAAAAGAGCGCCGAACAAACATTCTCCGATGAGCGCACAGTTACGCGGCATTAGCGCATGGCGCACGCTGCCGGCAGCTGCCAAGCATCACGCCGCTCGGTAGGCGCGCCTGTCAAGGCGCCGCCGCGCGTCGCAATTCGAGAGGAATGAAGTGATGCAGCCACAATCAAGGAAACCTACATGCACAAACTATAGGGAGGGACCCGCATGCGCCCTCCACTATCTCGACAGCAGGTGCTGGGCCGGAAGGTATCGCACCGATAGTTTTCGCGCACCGCTCGCTCGGTCCGGTTTATTCTGTGACCGCCTGTACATTGCGTTCCTCCCGCAGGGTCGAGGGGTCGAAACCAGGCGCCGGATAGTATTTTTTTTATATAGTGTAGGGGGAGGGGTGCGGACTACGACTACGGACGTCAACGCGGGTGACATCGTGAGTTACTGAAATGCTCTGCATTTAAAACTTTTATTCTGTTGAGCCCCTTGCGGGAGGCCCAGCAGCCAAGGCGTTGGAGTCTCAGCGGTGGGCCTCAGCCGGTGCCTATGTTGCCAAGCTCCCTCACCTCAGCGACCCGTGTGAGAACGGCCAAGGTCCACGGGTCCCGCACGCCCCGACACCCCGGTGCCCTCGTGAGGGCAGGCCACCGGTGCCGGCGCGTCCAGAGCCAGGCGGACCAGCCGCAGTTGGATCTCCGGGTCGTTGCTGCGCAGAGCTGTCTCCCAGTCGGTGGTGCCTTCGGGCAAGCCCAGATTATGTGTGGGAGTGTGGCTTTATCAATCTTGCATCTTGGACATTGGTCGGTATAAGTCTTTGGGTATATGCGGCTGAACAGTTTGGGGTGAGGGTATGTATTCGTTTGTATGAGTCGTAGTGTGGTATTCTGTTGTCGGGTAAACTGGCGGGAGGGTTTAGGATATTGTTGACGAGTTTCGCGGTAGTAATGAAGAATGTCGCTGTATGTGAGCAGCGGGTGGCAGTGCAAGTCGGGAGAGACGGGTTGATCGACTCGGTCCCGGTTCTCGCATTCACAGGCCCAGTCGTGTGCCGCCTCATTGCCCTCCAGCCCAGCATGTGCCCCTGCCCATATGAGGTTGATTTGGGGAAGTGGGTGCATATCAGGGATCGTCCGTAAAACTGCTAGCGTGTGAGGGCTTCCCAGGCCGTTCGATATAGTGCGATAGGCGTCCTGGCTGTCCGTGACGATGGTTCCTGGGGTTCCAGAGGCCGTTATCCGCACTATGGCCAGGGCAATGGCGCATTTCTCAGCAGCCGCTATATTCGGCGTTGGAACGGTGCAGGCCGTGAATCTGGTCTCTGGATAGTTGCAGGCGACCGCGCAGCAGCTGGGTCGTTGGGCATACGGCGTAGCGTCAGTGTACCATACGTTGGACTGCTGGCGGAGTGTTTTAAATGCAGAGCATTTCTTAGGCTCGCCTCTTCCTGCGTCGGACGGTGTCAAAACAGCTCCGCATCCGCAGCAGGTGCGCCTCTCCTCCTTCCCTCCTCTGGCTCAACAGCAGCTGGCGCGCGCATGCGTCGTAGTCAGCCCGTTCGCTCCGTCGCGGTCTCGGCGTAACAGGTACGTGATAGCAGCGCGGTGGGGCGTGGAAGGGCGCGCGCTGCTTGCGCATGCGCGCTCTCCCCCCCGTACTGCTCTCCCTCTACTGCGCGCGCTGCAAATATAAAGCGTCTAGCGGTCGCTCGTGCTTCAGTCACTGCGTTGCTCCTTCCTTCCTTGGTTGACGTTCGCCCCCACGTTTACTCGTGTCTGCTACTCCAGCATCACGGAAGAAGAGATGGAAGCAACACTGCCTTCAACCAGTACTGAGGCCCCAATGCTCTGCATTTACTCGTGTTCCTCTCGCGGGAAGGCGCGGGAATTTTTTTTGTTAGCTGCCGAACTCGTGCTTGCCTTCTCTCTGGATGTAGATCCGGGTTCATGTTGCGAGGTAGCGGGGTCGCGTGTATGGCTGCTTGAACAGTTGTCGGTAAGGAGCGAACGTCAGGGGTTCGTGGCGGTATGGTGATCCCCAAACGCGTGAGAAGCGTGCGACCTCCAGGAGATTTCGCTAGACGCTGAATGTGCGCTGTACACGCTGCTTCTGTAATTTCAGCAATCGTATTGTGAGCTCCAAGAGCTGAGAATAACGCCGTGGAAGTGGTGGGAGGGAGTACAACGGCCTGCTTATAAGCTTTGCGGAGCAGGGCATCGACTTTCTGTGTCTCCAGCTTTGAGAGTTCAAGGTAAGGTAGCGCGTACGCAAATTTCGCAACTATAAATGTGCGCACCAGTCGGAGAAGCGGAGCAGCAGTCGGAGCAGTAGCAGCGAGAGCGACTGACGGAGTGACTGAGGTGCGCGCCGAACCGCAGATACCGCGGTTATATAGCCGCTCCGCGAGAGAGAGTTATGAGATGGAGACGCACATGCGCACTAACGCACATCTGGCATGGCGAGGAGAACGAGAGAGAGTGTAGCATACGCGCGCTAACGGCGCGCTGACGCACAGCTGGCATGGCGAGGAGAACGCGCTAACGCATCTGGCAGGCGACGGGAAAGGAGGAGGGTTGCGGACGCATGCACGCCGGATGGAAGGACAGGCCGAGTATAAGATGTGCCTTGCATCTAATATCTCGCGCCGCGTCGCTAACAATTCTTTCAGCGCTCTTGCGGCATGGCGAGAAGGCAAGGATGCGAGCGAGCAGAGGGCAACACATCGCAGTGGGACACGCAGCCTCGCTCCAGACATCTCAACTGCGCATGTCCGCGCGTTTTTCACGGCCGCTGCCAGGTGACGGCGCCGGTATCTTCGGCCATGCGCTCCGCGGTTCGCATTTGAATTGTCCATGACTGTACATCCATGGGCATGCCCCAAAACGTGTTTGACGTGCTACACAAGCCCTGATCACGTCTGTTATATTTTTGCGGTGGACTTAGGGCAATTACCCCAATGAAGAAGATGACGTCTGATCGTGCAGCGTTCGTGTGAAGAGAAGGAAGAAGAAGATGATCGGAAACGGTGTACATTCATAGCGGTCTCATCTAAATATAGTTATTGTTTTCTTTACGGCGGCTTCGGACTCCTTTCTTCATCATCTTATGGTGCCGAAAACCCGGGAAGGAAGAAGTCGGGGCCCCCAAGCTGCCGGAACGGGTATGAAACAAAGTGAAAGCGGCGGCGTCGGTGGATGAGATCTCGGCAAAGATTCCAAGTCATCGGACCATCGGTCTCTTGAAGGACACCAACGATGCGGACGGCTACAATCTGCAGAGCCACGGTGGTGCTTCCCAAAGTCGAACAACGGAATGGACAGATGAGAGCGCAACGTTTATGCATCCTCACCTCTCACGATTGCCCTCGGTGGGTCGAGACAGTGATTCCGCGAACGGTGAAGTGAGCGTCGCAACTTATCACACAATGAAAGATACAGTACGTCGACAGCGTGAGCGAATTTTCACATGGCCTAATCTTGTGTTCGAAGAACTAAAGGCAAAAAGGGACCAATAAAGGATAACGGCTCGAGAACTTTGCAACAACGCAAAGGAGACATTAGGCTTGAATAGAAATCCCAGTGGTCGATGTGTTAGGTTGATAAGTTTCATGCGCCAGTTACGAAAAACGGAAGTTTCGTTGAGGTGGTTAAATGAGAAAATTGAACCGTTTATAGACGTGGACTACTTCAAGCAGGAAGTCAATACCAACATTGAATATGAAGACATGATAATTGACATATTGAGCCGATTGTACCACCTGTTAAAAGACAAGGCTGACACCAATGAACAGTGCAAGATAATGAAGACCTTGAAGGCATCGGCAAACTTTAAAGAGTTTTTTACACTGACTAAGATGTGCTACGAACCTCCCGATGTTGAATACGCTGCTGAAGGAATGCACTCGCCCGCAACATCGCTCCCATCACATTTTCTATCACAAGCGAAAGGGCGAACTATGTCACGTTCCCCTGCTACACTGGACATCCAAACTGAAGATTCTTTGCTCTCACGTTCATCTGAAGAGTGCCCGGAAATGACCCCAAGTAACATAGTCTGCTCATCAAGCGCGGAAGCATCTCCACAAGCCCCATATAGCAAAAGTCCCGAACATGTAAATACAAGTGATGGCCCTGCGGAAGTAGAACGTAGAGATGGGACACTTATAGTGGACGAAGACAGATTCTTCAAAGGTCCACAGACTGCCATTACCCATAATGGACGCCGCAAGTTGATTAAAACAGGTCACAACGGTTCTTGTCGGAAGGGTGGCAAGAATGAATCCCACATGTACACACCAATTACCAAAACCCCAAGAAAGACGCGGAAGGTGCTAAACAACTCGTCTGAGGCCCCTGGGAATATATTTGAAAAATTCGCATCACAGTTCAAGACCGTAGAAGACGGGATGCGAGTTGCAAACTAGATACGGCGTCTGCACCGAAACTCCCGTCGTGTGCGCAAAAGACGGGCTCTTGCAGCACTATATCTATCTGACTGCTTCACCTGATTTGACAGGAATGGCTTTTATGTATACCGTGCTCGGAGCCTGTGCGGTCAATTACCTGACAGACACTCGCAGGACCTTGGGGTTCGGATATTCAAGGGTAACTGGTTAATTTCATTTATCTGTGGGGCGGGGAGGATGTTACATTTTGTTCATCGGATGAACGCTCAGAAGACCTGGGAGTCATGGTTTTCAGGGAAGATTTGCTAATTCCATTTTTTGTGCCGGGGTGGGAGGATGTTATATTTTTGCGGTAGACGTAGGGAAATTACCCCAATGAAGAAGATGACGTCTGATCGTGCAGCGTTCGTGTGAAGAGAAGGTTATGCTGGAGTTACGGCCAAATACTCTCCATCACTCGCTGATGCAGCCGTAGTGAATACCATTGTTGCAGCGGTTGAACAAGCCGTTGCCAAGCTCCAACAGTCTTCCCTCGCTGACCCAGCTTTTGCTTCCGTTGTAGCAGCGGCTGTTGAGAAGGGTGTCTCTTCAGTAATCACCCAGTTAACTTCCACCATAATCGAGTGCGTGTCTCGCACAGTGGTGACTGAGCTGGCGCCACATTTGCAGCCCGCTCCCCTTTTGTGTACCTCCTCCTCCCCCAGTGATACAGAAAGTTTCCACCGTCCCTGAAGGTCCGCTGCTCTCAGCAGCTAATCTTGCCTCGGATTCTGTTAAAGTCTCGTCTACTCTCGCTACTTCGGTGCGTGGTTCGGAACATCCTACTTACGCTGAGGCTGGTACTTCGTCTGTTCGTGGTCCTACGGCCGACAACGAGTATATTTGCCTCCCTTTCGCCCTCTTCAGACTCGGACATGGAGCTTCAGGCTTGGCCTATGGAGACTGTTCTTCAGTCTAGTAAACGTTCCGGATCACCTAGTACCGAAACCCTGGAAGTGCAGCCAAAAGCAAAATCCAAGAAAGGTAAATCTGTTTCAAAGCCCAAGAATCAGATATTACAAGCTGCAGTTGCTGCAGCCGGTCTCTCTGAATCATAGGGGTTCTAAAAGTCGTTCAGTGTAATTGTCGCTCCGTTTCGGCAGGCTTTGCGGATTTACTTTGTTTGTGCTCCCAATTTTCCCCAGACGTAATTTTGCTACAGGAAACCTGGCTTAGTAGCAACCAAAAATTTGGACTTTATAATTACCGCACTTTTCGACTAGACAGGCCAACCCGAGGTGGCGGTCTGTTAAGTTTGATATCTACAAAGTTTGCCCACACCGCGAAGGTGTCCTTCCAACTTCAACGCCCAGACTGTGAAATTTTAGTGCTGGAATTAAAGCTACCTGGTTGCCTCCCCTTCTCATTGGCCAACGTGTACTTTCCTAGTGGCGTCGTTGATTCCGAACCACTTGATTTGGCTATTGCTTTCGGCTGTACCTCCCATTATCTTGGCAGGAGACTTTAATTCCCACCACGTTACTTGGGGCTTCCGGACGGATTCTTGCGGTAATCGCTTGTTGGATTGGATTACAGATAACAACTTAACATGCATAAATTCGGATTCTCCAACCTACCATAAGGGACAAACGCAATCTGTTTTGGATTTAACTATATCTTCTCGAGGTGTTTCAGTGCCTTCTTGGTCGACCTGTTGATGGCGGGTCGAGTAGTGACCACATCCCAATAGTTTTTGACATTGGGTGTCCCATCCGTTCCGTTAACCGCCAGAGCCGTTCTTTTGTTAACTATAAAAGGTTTCAAACCTCTCTGAAGGAGTCCCTGTCCTCTCTGGTCACACAAAATGAAGCTGAATGTGCGACAGGCCTTTGTCAGCCCTTTCCTCTTCAGCTCAGTCGTCATTATTTGAAGTGATGTCGAAGAAGTCAGTATTGCCGAGTCCCTGGTGGGACGAAGATGTTCGCGCGCTTTAGACGTAGAAAGGCGGCCTGGAAGAAACTTGCCATAACCTATCCCCGCTTAACTGGTGCAACTACAAATATTTTTCAGCGGTATTCAAACGCGCTGTTTCTAATGCCTAAACAGACTTATGACACAGATCGATCTCTGTGTCTCTCCAAGCCTAACAATAAGCGTGCGCTTTCTTTCGCTTTCTTCGATCGCGGAAAGCAGTACCCTCTCCAGATAATACAGACTCCGTGGGTGCTATCGTCAGGTGAACTCTCAGATTCCCTAGAGTCGATAGCTGATGGGCTTCAAGCTCGTTTTTCATCCTTCTTAGCGATGTCATTTACTCCGCCAGACGTGGTAGACGACTTCATAGAGGTAACGCTATCAGAGCTCGCTGACGTCATGACTAAATTGACTGCTGCAGCTCCTGGCCCAGATGGCATTACAACTGAAATGCTGAAGTTATTATTTGACGAGGCTCCCAATCATTTACTTAACATGATCAATTATTCTATTCGACATGCATGGATCCCCGATGTCTGGCGTCTCGCCAAAATACTTCCGGTACTTAAGAATGCTGGTCAGGGCCTCTCGATTGAAAACGTCAGGCCTATTGCGTTGACATCTAATGTGGTTAAATTAATCGAGCGGATTTTGCAGCAGCGCATAATGCAATTGGTGTCCAGTTCTAGAATCTTTAGCCCAAGACAAATTGGTTTCCGCCCTGGGTGTTCGATTTGGAGTGCGCATATGGACCTTGAAAGCCGGATTAAACTTGCCCGTCGCACTAAACCAGTTTTCGGCCCTAGTAACCCTAGATGTAGCAAAAGCTTTTGATAGCGTCGAATACCCTGTGTTGTTGTCCCGGTTACAAGTCTTAAACTTCCCAAGGTATATCATAGCTTGGATTTGTGAATTTCTGAGAGACAGGCAGTTCAGTTGTGTAAAATTTAATGTTACCCTCCTCACAGCGGCCACAGTCTAGGGCGTACCGCAAGGGGCGGTCCTTTCCCCTGTCCTTTTTAACATCCTTGTAAGCGCTATTCCGGTGGTTTCTGGTGTTTCTACATATGTATATGCCGACGATATTGCGTTTTTGCATCAGCACCTGACATTCAATCTCTTCACAAATTATTGCAGTCTTATCTGAATATTATTGCCTCGTGGTTGGACAGTATTTGTCTCTCTATGAATGTGAACAAATGTTCCTTATTAGTTTTTCCAATCTCAGGTCCTGTTAACATTACTCTCAGTTACCGACAGTGCATAATTCCTCAGGTTCCTTCTTTAAAGTACCTCGGGATTATTTACACCAGTGAACTTGACTGGACCCCACATATAGCCCTCATTGAGGCCAAAGGTGCACGTGCTGTTGGGATGTTGAGAAGTCTCAGTCATAGAAAGAAGGGCATGCGCAGAGAGACCCTTCTTATGATATATAAAATGTACGTTCGCCCCATTTTAGAGTTTGGGTGCGTGTTATTCTCTGGGTGCGCGGCGTATAAGCTTCATCGTCTGGTTATTCTGGAGCGCCAGGCTCTTCGCTGCTGTTTTAGGGTTGCCTAAGAATGCAGCAAATGCAGTAGTTTACTTGGAAGCGCGCGTTCCTCCTCTGCTTGATAGGTTCCGGATTCTGACGGTTGAAACTTTTCTGAGAGCTTATAGCTCTGAGGTGAACAGGGAGCAGTTTATCTTTATTGCAGAGCCAAGTGCGTTTATGGTGCACCAATGGCCCAGGTCCTTATGTCCACAAAGCACTTTGATACAGAGCTTCCTTTCTCCATTGGGTGTAGCAATAAATCAGATTATTCCATATACTGACAGGAGTTCACCTCTTTCTATCAATTTCCGGAACATTTTCCCCAAAAATGCTAAACTATTACCAGCCCGGCTACTCAATCGCCTTCTCGAAGATTATTTGGCCTCTATTCAGCCAGGTGCTATAATTTATACAGATGCCTCTCAACGAGAAGAAAAATCCGGTATCGGAATATTTTCCCTTCCCTTAACTGGACCTTTTTCGGTTCGTCTGCGTGATTTTCATCCCCCTATTCTTTGCGGAATTCCTGGCAATTGTCTGGCGCTACGAAAGCTGGATGTGTCAATTACATCTCCAATGATAATTTCCGATTCCTTTTTCTGTATGCCTAGCCCTTTCTTCCCCTAAAGACACTCCCCTTCTGCGGACGTTTCGGTCACTCCTTCCACCTCACTTCACTGAAATTCACCTTCTTTGGGTTCCTGGTCATGCAGGGATCACATTCAACGAGACTGCCGACTCTCTAGCAAGGGTAGCACTTCTGGGCCTGTAGTAGACGTCTATAGAGCCGACACCTTTAATAACAGCAGCTAGGTACCGTAGGATGCTGAAACTCCAAGTACAGCAAGAATCGGTTTTATTATCATTAAGGATTTTCAATCATCTTAAATTTTCATGGAAACCTGAATGGTGCCCTTCACGCAACTTAGAGGTGATTATTACAGCCTTACGTTGTCGAGTACCCAAGTTAAATAGGTATTTGCACAGGTCTCGTCTGGCGCCAACAGCTCTGTGCAGCTATTGCAACGAAGACGAGTCTGTCGATCACTTCCTTTTGACATGCCGACGTTTTTCCCGAGTCAGACGTCAGTCCCTGGAGGTGCCGCTTAACAGTTTGGGGTATCCCCAACAGTTCCGGCTATCCTATCGTTTGGGGCATCCGAAACGGGGTTCTGCCGCCGGGATGTATGCTCTGCCCTCCTGCGCTACATTGAAAATTCAAAACGATTCTCTTTATGATTGCGATTGGTCACCCTCGCTTTGATTTTTCAGGTTTTTTTTTTTTCCCTTTTTTCTCAAAATTTTTTCAAACCGGTCTAAATTATCTTTCCTGAAAGTCGCGTGATTAGAAAAGAATTCCATTCATTTTAACCATCCTCTGTTGATTGGCCGATCCCCTGATTGGGTATGTGCCATACCTAAAGCGCAACAACAACAACAACATTCATAGCGGTCTCATCTAAATAGAGTTATTGTTTTCTTTACGGCGGCTTCGGACTCTTTTCTTCATCAACGTCCTTGCAACCCAAAGG
Organism: Haemaphysalis longicornis; assembly: GCA_013339765.2. Classification (NCBI taxonomy): domain Eukaryota; kingdom Metazoa; phylum Arthropoda; class Arachnida; order Ixodida; family Ixodidae; genus Haemaphysalis; species Haemaphysalis longicornis. Next base: position 312,029,311 of record CM023449.1, on the reverse strand, counting down.
TCTAGACCAGTATCTAAATAACTCAACGCCTCTATGCGCACCAACTTCTTCGAAATCAGCCCCAGCATCTTTATGACGTCATCATCTGGCGCAGCAAGTTTTTTAACGGATCGTTCTCTCTCTATCTCTCTCTCTCTCTCTCTCTCTCTCTCTCTCCCTCTCTCTCTCTCTCTCTCTCCTCTCTCTCTCTCTCTCTCTCTCTCTCTCTCTCTCTCTCTCTCTCTTCTCTCTCTCTCTCTCTCTCGCTCTCTCTCTCTCTCGCTCTCGCTCTCGCTCTCTCTCTCTCTCTCTCTCCTCCTTAGTAGAGTTTAGGAACTATTGCGAAGCAAACATACTCCGAATGTGCACAGTACACCAGAGGACAAGCCATTTAGTCCCTATTTGGAGTATTTAGGTTCACTGTGTACAACGTAGGCTCTTCTCTCGCATGATGAAAAATGACTGTAAACAAGTCATACGGTAGTTTTCAATCTGTTAGCCATGGAATTGTCATAAAAACTCTCTAAAAGCCACTCACTTGCATTAGAAAGCCCCTTTGAACATGGCATTTTTATGGTACGCACCATAAGCTACATTAAATACGCATTTTACCGACAACTTCCACTTGGTGACAACGAAACTTTTTGGTATATCTTCCCGTGAAGGAAGAAGCTCCTTCCCTCAGCATTACTTGGAATACTATGGCAATGCCCATACATGTGACAAGCCCTTTGTCACTAAGGCACTTCGGCATAGGCATTTTCGCGTACCAAGTGGGCATGGAAGATGCTATCTGAAATAAAATACGGGAGATGCTACATAACGATGACGTTGCATCGCTTCCCGTACATATATCAAGAACATTTAAGTGTTTGCGCTTAACCAAAATTACTTTTTCTGATTCGTGCTGTAGTCTGTACATTTTGGGCAAAGCCTACAGAAGCTCCGTATCCCCTTTCCCCATACCGTTCCCCACTTCTGATTTTATTTTATTTTATTTTATTCTTGCGTGAAAAAAACAACAACAAACACGTTCGCGCAAAAGGAACCGGGGAAAAACCGTACTTGCTAACCCCAACCCCCTGGTGCGACAGGCGGCAAGCGGCATTGGCCAATATTAATAAAAATTAACACAAACTAAAAGCGCAACGTATATAAATAGATGCAGTGACTATAAGCAGTACTCAAAATACATAATAAGCAGGGTTTGGAAAAAAAGGAACTTGCCAATACAGTAGCGAGAAAGTGGAAAATATTTATCCTTACCAACATCATGAGTTAAGTACAAAGATGCTACGTATACGGTTAAAAGGAATGGCAGAAATTTCTTGAAAATATTTAGTAAAGATGGCAATCTGCATCGCAACATTTGTTCTCCATATTATGTTCGCATTTTTTGCTTTCCCGGTTTCAGGATTGCGAGTAGAATACATCGAAGACAGCTTTTCTAGACCAGCTGGATTAATTAGTGAGCCTTTATTTACTACTGCTTGTTTGTAACATCGGCAAAGTTATAACTGTAAATAGAATCCATGCGAATAACATTTTACTTCTTAAATAGTTCTCGTGTAGGAGAAAGATGCCGACCTTGCTGACTAGGCGAATAGCTCGTTTTTTGTAAAGCTTATTTATTCTATATTTTCCTGACTTGTGGAAGCCCAGATTAGTACTTCGAAGGGATGTGTCTATTTGGAGTTCTGTGCATACGTGAGACATTGACATGCGTGGATAGATTGAGAGAGCATAATCGGGAAGGGCGTTTGAAGATAAAGTGAGCCGCTTAAAAACATTTCAACCGTTTCTATGCTATCAGTTTTGGCCCCCGCTAAACATATGCAAAGAAACAAAGTTCAAGGAAGGAAGTGCTACTGTGTAACGTTTACCTGTCACTGTATCCCACCCACATCGCCGCCAAAAAAGAAAGGAACAGCTCTCCCGTGATGTCATGCACAAAGGCGTCTTCTGTTGGTCCTGCCTGCCCGACGGCAGGCACAAGTGGGCGTCGGTGTATTTCAGGTGGCTGTTCAGTAGGCGGCTGTCACGGGGCCACCGTCTTTGGACGACGCACGTCGATTTTTACGTCAGGGGATATTTTCCCGAGATTTCTCCGCTTAATCCCCGCGCTGTGGCAAGTGACAGCAGGGCTGATACATCTTGAATTGCGTCAGCAGAAGGCGGTGACGTTTTAGAAGCGAAGGGCACAAGCAGATTGGGAGCCCAAGTTCGATTTGCATTAAAAATGTTCAAATGGAAAATGGACAAGAAACAAGCTCTTGCAAAAAAAGCCCGGACAGCTGTCTACAGCATTCGAGCCGGTTGTACCTTTCCGTTAGCCACATGGGACTTTTTTTGATTACGTTCCCTTCACCTACGCGGCTTGACGCGTACCGTGCACAAAAAAAAAAATATGATTGTAAAATTTTTCTACCTCGAATAGCGGTCCATCCGCCACCATTTCAGGTTATCAGTGTGCATGTACAAATATTTTTGCTGCTGTTGTTCGATTATTCTCGTGCAAATATAAAAACAGCTGATCAACAGCACTATTGTTCTTGTTCTGTTTTTCTAACGTTCTATGTTCGCTTGCTGTAAATGCTGTGTTTTTCCCGTAAAGAGAAAAAACTTTCTTTCTGAGAAATATATTTAATTTCAAAGCGTCCATGTTTCACTCGGTTCCTACGTTCTTTCGGGCGACTCAAGGGAGTGACCCACTGCGTCTTTCGTTGCAGTTTGCTTTGGTTGCCTTGACAACGGGTGGGAAAGTCTGGCAAGACGATTCTTGCCCTTATGCGCCTGCCCTGCTCTCATTTCAGCTTCTGTCTGGCGCTGAGCTCGGACTTCAGCTTCATACACATTGACCACCTTCACCCTCTGAGCATAAAGAAGGCATTACACTGGTTTTTCCCAGAAGCGCTTTTTGCTAGTTTCAACTCCGAAAATGAGAGCTATGCGCGTCCCAATATCAAGAATACTCCCCTTCATTCTATACGGCTCCCGATATCTAAACGCATAGCAACCTGCGGTGCGAGAGCCTATCCGAAACGTCGATTTCTGACGAGCTTCTTGCACGGTGGCAGCAAGCGCGCCGTACAATAGACGGCATTGCGCACGAGTGTGCCTGATGGCACCGACAGACAGCGAGAAAAGAATGTGGCTCCTAGCGACGCAATAATGCGCGCTCTTCATGTGACAGCGCCAACGTGCAGACATCACGCAGACACGGCAAGAAAGAAAAGGTAACAAAAAATGCCGCCAACCGCGGGCAGGCACAGAACGCTCGCGTAGATGTCTGTCTTTTGTCTGTACGCTTGACGACTCGCAGTTAGACGCAGCGGGCAGGAAGCCACAACATCCCGGCTCGTCCAATCAGGATGTAGAACAGTGGCCATCTCTGAATCACTGCGTCGGACATTTGTTATATCGCTGGATACTTCTCAGTCACGAAATGGGAAAGGGCGGCGGGCGATTAATGAGCGCCCACTACTGTATCCTAACAGCTATCTACGGCAATGTAACAACAGAAAGGTACTTCTTACGCGATTGTTCAAGTCGGAGAGTTAGCTCTCGAGCGTACAATACACGCAGCCGATTCCTCTGCCTGGGCTTTGATGATGCTGCACGCAAACGGGGAAGGAAAGAGGTGTACCTTTCTTTGTGTGCCTGCTGCGGTAGGCGTGAGGCTGTTCGTCCTTTGTAGCGGCAGTTGCCGGCGAAGCCGCAGGCACCGAGGTCGTCAGGCCTGCGAGAACAAAGAAACAGGGGTTGTGAGAAAAAAAGAATGCTGCCATCAGCGTACGTCGTGTCAAGTGGTGAGAACCGTGGACGGGGAAAGCGTAAAGGACCAGGGACGGGAAAAAGACTGGCACACACGGACACCTCCTAGCAAAATGGCACAGTGGCGAAGGCCTCTAAGGACAAGAGAGAACATCTTGATCTTCGCAATCCTGAAGGGCCGCTTGCCTGCTGCCGCTGGGCCTTGACTCCGGAAAGGCCAGTTCACTTCACTTCAGGGTGGCCGTTTAGGACCGACACCTGCGGAACAGTTACTTGCCTCGGGGAAAGTTAAGACAGGGTCGTGTTGGACGATGGATGGTATCATACAGACATGCAAGCGTGAAACTGAAGGCTGTGCAACAAAAAATATCAACACGAAAATATACACAAGAATGTATGTATCTAGTGTCCGAGAGAGAAAGAGAACAATATTTAATTAGACTGGCAATGTCAGCCGAAATAAAGGTGCCTGGCTTGCTACGCCAGAGGAATGCGGTGACAATGATGATTATAAAGATGAAGAGGAACACATATATATTTAAGTATTTACAAAGTCTGATCAAGACTTGTTTCTTTATGTTGGCCAATAAGTCTTTTGCAGCATGAGAGGCACGTTTAAAAGAATTCCAAGGGCCTAATGCGTTCCTCAGTTGTAGCCCTAAGGAGAGCGGCCGGTCCAAAGACACTGCGAGGGACACTCTTCGCCTACAAAATTGCGCACAATTACAGATGAGGTGTTGCAGATCTTCACGCACATCTCAGTGTAGGCACAGTGGAGAAGTGGATTGGCTGATTTTGTAACAAAAGTATCGCGTGCAGGCGACATCAACCGCGTACGCTGGAGTGCTGCTTCATTATGCTTAGATATTCCAGGTGGCATGTTATGATCTGCCCAATAGTTCACTGCATGCTCCGTGTCATACTGGATGCAAGTGCTGAAGCATCTTTCCGAGAAAATGGCACCGGTACTTGTGGTTCACGTTTATGTATGTACGTATGTATATACGTATGTACGTGTGCATTTAAGAAAACCGGATCAATTTGAATCTGGATGACGATCCAAGCGTTGGAAAATTTACTGCCTAGAGGAGAAAGAAGCGACGAGAGAGAGAGAGCAAACTTTTAATGAAACCAGAAAATTTCAGCCCCCACTAACGATAATGCTTGCTACTTGAGATGGGGTGAATGCAGTGAGATGACAGAGGAAAATAGAGAGAGAGAAAAATAAAATTAAAAAATAGAAAAAGGGGATAGGAAATGTGTACATACACATATATAAAATGTATATGTTCACAGGGTTCACAGCCCTGTTACCGCAAGGAAAATAAGCAGAGTTCTTGTTCGCAGCACTCCCTCGTCATGATTTCGCCAGCGTCCAAGGAGGTGTAAGAGTTCAAGAGCACCTCCACGCCGGAGTCGCGCAAGTGCCTTCGATGTCGTTGCCGGTTGATTAGCATACTGCAGGCAGCGGCTTAAAATGTGCTTAATGTGGTCAGTTAATTGGCGTATTCATGGGAGGTTGTGGCCATTACTACATTAGGGTGGTCAATCCTGCTCTGGTGACGGAGTGTGTTACCGCCAGCAATGATCACCGAGGTCAGGCCGTACCCCAACCTTCCTTCTTTCTGGAATTCCATCAACACGCGGATTTTTTTAATCTGGTGGGAATAGTCCGGCACCGGGATTCGAACTACGGTCCTTCTGCACGCGAGGGGGATGCTCTACCTCTACGCAACCGCTGCACCTCTTACCGGTCAGCTGTCTGTCGTCGACAAGGTACTTGCCAAGGCAATCGCTAACAGAATTTCTGCCACCTTGGATTTCAGTCAACCTAAAGAACAAGCAGGGTTTCGTAAACGCTATTTCAACAATGAACGATACCTCACACGATCAATCAGGTGATAGAGAAGTGAGCGGGGTATACTGAACCCCTGGATATAGCCTTCATAAATTATGAGAAAATATTTCATACGGTCGAACCCTCAGCAGTTATTCAGGCATTACGGAACCAGGGTGTAGACGAGCATTATGTAAGAATACTAGAGGATATTTACAATGGGTCCACAGCTACCATCATCCTCCATAAGGAGAGCCGTAAAATACCTATAAAGATGGGCGTCAGACAAGGAGACACAGTCTCTCCAATGTTATTCAGAGCATGTTTACAAGAAGTATTCAGAACATTGCATTGGGAACAGGTGGAGTAAGGGTTAATGGAGGAATACCTCCGTAACCTCAGATTTGCTGATGACGTGCCTAGTTAAGAACTCGGGGGACAAATTGGAAAGCATAGTTGCTGCACTGGACAAACAGAGTACAACCGTGGTCACGAAAATTAATATGCAGAAAACTAAAGTAACCGTCACTAGCCTCGGGACAGCACAGCGGTTTGAGATAGGTGGCGAGGCAGTGGAAGTCGAAAGCGAATATATCTACTTAGGCCAAGTTGTGACCCCGGATTCCAAGCATGAGGCAGATATAATTAGAAGGACAAGAATAGGGTGGAGTGAATTCGGCAGGCATTCTCAGAGAATGAATGGCAGCCTACCATTGTCCCTGAAGAAGAAAGTGTATGACAGCTGCAGCTTACCGGTACTCACCTACGGGGCAGAAACTTGGAGGCTCACTAAGAGGGTTCAACTTAAATTTAGGACGACTCAGCGAGTAATGGAACGGAAGATGATAGGTGTAACATTAAGGAAAAAAAAGAGAGCGGAGTGATTAAGGGAACAAACGCGCGTTAAGGACATATTAGTAGAAATTAAGAAGAAATGGACGTGGGCAGGGCATATAATGCGAAGGCAAGATAACCATTTGTTATTAAGGGTAACAGAGTGGATCTCTAAAGAAGGCAAGCGTGGCAGGGGGCGGCAGAAAGTTAGATGGGCAGATTAGATCAAAAAGTTCGCTGGGATACCTAAATTGGTCGCAGTTACCACAGGACAGGGCCCGAGGACAATTGGAGATTAATGGGAGAGGACTTTGCCCTGCAGTGATGATGATGATGATGATGATGATGATGATGTCCTCAAATATTTTGGCACAGTGGACGTAGATATGATGATGATGATTATTATTATGGTGATGATGATGATGAATGTTGTCAGTAGTAGAGCACAGAGTACACAATGGCGACTCTACTCAGCCCAGCTTAAACAAGAAGCTTCGGGTGTATGCTGCGTTAGGTCGCAGCCGGTGTAGCACGCCTTCAGTGCGCTTCCGGCAACCGCCGCGGATGCCGAAAATCGCACTTCAGGTCTATCACATGTAGTGGCGCATACCTTGTCAGAGGATTCTGCCAAGCGGGCAGCTGAGGTTTCCATCCAATAGGTAAAAAGCAGCTACATTGCTATCATCGTTGGAAAACGGGATTCCAACTGTGTAGTTTATGTCGTTGGCTTTTCTGGTGGCCGCATCGCAGACCATGTTGCCCGTTGTACCAGAATGACCTGGTAGCCACTGAAAGCAAATTTCATGTCCTTCGCGCACCGCACTTGTATATATTAAGTGCAGGGCTCTTCATGGGCCCGCATTGTCGTCGTAGCTCGCTAACGGTCGATGCGACTGCCGGAATCCGGCAGCGCAGGGAGACAACGGACCCAAGTAGAGCCTGATGTACCGTCGTCAGTCAGAGAGTCACGCTGAGGCTTCGAAAACCACGCGGTTTAAATAGTGATAAAAAAGGATAACCGTTCGAACCTCGTGAACCACTGGCGCTTTTCATACATCTACCCGTTGTTTTGCGCGAAGAAAACTGCAGGTACATTTAAGGCAAAATCTGTGTATATAACCGGCAGCCCCCACGTTCATTTAGTTAGGAACGCTCGTTGGGTCGGTTTTTACGATAGTAAGCAAAAAAAGCAGCACCGCAAGAAAAAAAAATGGAGAGTTCGAAATGCTACAGAAAGGCTCCAGCCGCGCAGGAAAAAATTGGCGCGTTCGAAATGCCGCAGAAAGTCTCCAGCCGCGCAAGAAACAAACGGCGCGTTCGAAATGCCGCAGAAAGGCTCCAGCCGCGCAAGAAAAAAATGGCGTGTTCGAAAAGACGCAAAACAGCTCCAGCCTACGAAATTAAAGCAAGCACAAAAAGAACAGAACACCCACTGGTGCAGTGTCAGGCTGGGGGCGTGCGAGCACTGCGAAGGCGGGAAATTTGAAATGCATTGGGTGGGAGCAGTGAGCGGATAACGGTGGTGGAGCCCATTATGGCGAATCACTGCCCTGCACTTCCGACAGCTTTCACATTGATGATAACGGCTTTTAAATTTTTCGTTCATATCCAAGACAAGTTTGTTGCGACAATCAGGAGGCTTATTTAGTAGTTGCAAAGCTGGCCGGGAATCGGAAAGAATTACCCACCGCCGAGCAGGACTTCCGTTTATGTGAAGGAGTGCCGTTCTGACAGCTGCTAGCTCAGTGGCGGTGGAGGATGTTCTGTGGCTGTGGTAGATGTGTGTAGAAGTGGACGATGATAAACGATGGTGGCGACCTTGCTAAGGTGGTGGCTAAGGCGTTGCGATGGTGGCTAAGACGATGGTGGCTAAGGCGTTGCGCTGGTGTGCACGAGGTCGCGGGCTCGATTCCCGGCCGCGGCGGCCACTTTTCTGATGGAGGCGAAAAGCCAAAACGCCCGTGTACGAGATTTCGGCGCACGTTAAAAATTCGGAGCCCTCCACTACGGCGCGCCTAATCGCCTACATTGCGTCACCGCGTTAAACCCACAATCAATCAATGTTCTTGTTCAACAATGTCGACAAGTATAAACACTGACACAGGAATTAGACATTTAGATTTGACTGTGAGTATATAGGACTATTAGAGCTAAAGAGAAAAGGAAAAGGGTGGTGGTGAAGCGTCCCTAGTCCAGGATGCCTCTTGACCGGGCCGACTCAATGGCCTGAGTGACCAAGGCCCTCTGGCGGGCCGGGTTCGAGCTGGTATATTGAGCAGATTTTATTACAATTTGGCCGGGTGCCCTTTGGCCGGGTGCCCTTACAGACAGACCGACATACCGACCATAATTTCTGCGTTTAAGTAGCCCAAGAAAGACTATCGTCTTTAAAAAGCGTTACAGCTCGATGATTCTAGCTGGCTAAAGGCGAACCAGTCGAATGCGGAATGGCCTTCTACTTATAAACGCGTTAGAAAGATGCACTGAGGCCTACATGAGTGATCTCAGCAAGCTCATCACACCAGTTGCTGCCAAGCGAAAAGTAAAGCACATTCCTCGTAAATCTCATCTTCGCCTGGCGATGCGATCTTGGCCATGTGCCGGAAAACGTTAGAAGCGCCACCTCGGAGCAACTGCTCAAACCTGCTGCTCTTCAGCTCTTCAGCTACTTCGAGCTGGTAATTCTGCCCCCTCCGCAAGGTGGAAAGGAAGTCGGAACTACGAGCGGCTCTAAGTATGAAGCGTCCAGACATTCCTCAGCATTGGCCCAGGAAATGGCACACTATCGTTCACAGGATTAAAACTGGATCGGCAACGATGATGATGATGGTTTGATTTTATTGGCGCAAGGCCGACATGGGCAAAGAGCGCCAAACACAAAGTGATTTGATGAGGTGAGAACAAGAAATAAAATCAGTTAAAAGCTATGAGCACGGCTGGTATAAAGGGCCAGGGTGAAGAACAAGAGTGGTTAAAAATAAATAAGGTGGCTGGTGTATAGGACCAGGGGTAAAACTATGGGTGGTATGAGATGATTTGTAAAAAGTGAACTTCTGATAGGAACTGAAAGGTGCGTTGAACAGAAAACATGGCTTCGTCTCCTAAGAAGTATGACGGGTGTGGTGGAATATGTCGTGTGTGTAGTTGTGGGAAGTGTTTTCGTCGTGTAATGTCGAGTGCCTTACATTGTATGAGGATGTGGATCACGGATAGGGCCTCTCCGCACCTGCTGCACAGAGGTCTTGGAGACCCCGTGAGAAGGTGCGAGTGCGTTGCATGAGTGTGCCCTATCCGTAATCTAGCCAAGGCGACTTCAGTGTATCTATTACGTGTGTCGGTGGTGTATGGTCCCAAGTGTGGTTTTATTACGTGTAACTTGTTGTCTGTTTGTTCACTCCAGTGCGTTTGCCATGTTTTGCGAAGTTGTTGTCTGATGTGTGGTTTCACGTCGGTGTAGGGTAATGTGGTTATGTCTACTGTATTCGAGAGTGTAGCAGCAGCAGCCATTCGGTCCGCTGCTTCGTTCCCGGCTATACCACTGTGGCCAGGGACCCAGCAAAGAACCAGTTCAAATTTGCGTACATACACCGACATAATACCCTTGACTATTAGATTTACCACGTGATTTTTTGAAGACGTTGATGACGACAACGCCCGCACGACACTGAGGGAGTCTGTATATATAATGGATTGTGGGATGTGACTTTGAAGGATATGATTAACAACAAGAAGTACACCATTAGCCTCTGCCGTAAAGATACTGGTATTACTGTTAAGAGTTCTAGTGACATTAAGGCCGGGCCCATGCGCCGCGCAGGACACAGAGGTGGCAGTTTTAGAGGCGTCCGTATAAAATTCAGAAAATTGATACTTCTGCTGCAAATACAAGAAGTGCTGCAGAATCGCACATGTGGGAGCTCGGTTTTTATCTACATGTGTGAAGGATGTGTCGCATGATACAGGGCGGAGATGCCATGGTGCTATAAAATCTGTTTGAGAACTTTGTATGGTGTCTAAAAAGGAGACAGAAAGCTCTGACGCTTCCTCTCTAACTCTGTAAGAGAAGGGCGCAGAGAACGATGGTCGGTTTAGGAGTAGTGGAGTCTGAGACGTATCATAAAAAGCCGATTTAAAAGGATGGTGTGGCATAGATGAAATTTTAAAAGCAAAAAGAAGATCTGTGTATGCTCGCTGACGTTGTAGGTTCCACTTATTACACTCCACATAGAGGCTTTCGACCGGGCTAGTCCGGAAGGCGCCACATGCCAACCGGAGCCCCAGATGAAGCACTGGGTCCAGCATTTTGAGGGATGTCTTACTTGCTGACCCATAAACAACGCTTCCATAGTCTAATCGTGAACCTATCAGGCTGGTAAAAACACGTAAAAGAAGTTGTTTGTCAGCCCCATATGAAGAGTGGGAGAGAACCTTGAGTATATTCATGGCCTTTAAGCATTTATGTTTAAGTTGTTTTATGTGTTGAATGAACGAGAGCTTTTCGTCAAGGACTACACCTAAAAACTTGTGTTCATTTCTGACTGGAATTGAGACACCATTGAGTTTGATGTCTGGATCCGGCCGAATGCCACGCCTTTTCGAAAACAAAACACAAGTACACTTCACTGGATTAAATTTAAAACCGTTGCTATCTGCCCAGCCAGCTAGCTTGTTAACACCAAGCTGGACTTGGCGCTCGCAGATAGACAGGTTACAAGACTTAAAGGATAATTGCACGTCGTCTACATAGATTGAGCAGGAAATGGTTGGTGGCAGAGCCTTCCGAAGAGAGTTCATTTTTACAATAAACAACGTGCAACTCAAAACTCCACCTTGCGGAACACCGTTTTCCTGCACATGAACTCTAGAGAGTGCAGTTCCAACTCGTACGCGAAACGTTCTTTCAGAGAGGTAACTGGCAAGCGTGTTCCACATGTTACCCGACATGCCAAAGGACTTCAAGTCGCTAAGGATGCCGTACCGCCAAGCAGTATCGTACGCCTTTTCAAGATCAAAGAAGACCGTCATGCAGTACTGCTTGTGGAGGAAAGCATCTTTGATATAAGACTCTAACGCAACGAGTTGATCGTTGGTAGATCGCCCCGCCCTAAAGCCCGCCTGGCAGCTCTCGAGAAGACCGTTGTACTCTAAGAAGTACACGAGTCTCCTGTTTATCATCTTCTCGAGGAGCTTGCACAGGCAGCTTGTCAGGGCAATGGGGCGATAACTGGCGGGAGAGGAAGGGTCCTTTCCTTCCTTCAGGAAAGCCACTACTATAGCCTCCCTCCAAGAGCGAGGAATGTGCCCCGAAAGCCATATGTTGTTGTATAGATGTAGGAGTGTTTCAAGAGTGTCTGGGTGTAGGTGTTGTATCATGGTGTATGTGATTTTGTCTGCACCTGGAGCTGAAGGCTTACATGTGCTCAGAGCAACCTTCAGCTCATGAATTGAAAAAGGAGAATTGTAAGAAGTGTGCGACTTGTTGTTATCACGCAGGGACTTCTTTTCTACAGATGTTTTGTGTTTCATGAAAGTGTTTGTGTAGTGTGCTGAACTGGACACGTGTTCGAAGTGTTGTGCAAGTGTGTTAGCCTGGTCTTCCAGTGTGTCCCCTGTTGTACTAACCAGGGGCAGGCTGTGTGTCTGTTGTCCTTTTAGTTTTCGTATTCGTGTCCAGACTTTATGTGTGTCAGTGTACGAGTTGATGGAAGTGAGGAAGGTGCGCCAACTCTCCCTTTTCGCCTCACGACGCACTCGCTTTCCAAAAGCCTTTGCCCGTTTAAAAGAAATGATGTTATCTGACGTGGGGTACCGGCGAAGGACACCCCACGCCTTGTTCTGGGCCTCTCGCGCCCGCCTGCAGTCCTCGTTCCACCAGGGCCTCCTTGGGCTGCGGGACCCACTGGAGGCCTGGGGAATGGACTTTTCGGCGGCGTCGAGGATGTGCGCCGTGACGAGTTGGGCGGCTTCCTCCACGTGTAGGTGTTTTATGGTTGTGTGGTGTAGTTTAGATGTTTCTGTGAATGTACTCCAGTTTGCTTTGGATTCATTAAACCTGTTATGGGAAGATGGACTGCTCGGGCCTATACCTATATACGTTAATGAAGTGGGGAAATGGTCACTACCATATGGGTCCGTGCCCACACCCCACTCAAGACATGGAAAGAGAACTGCGGAACCAATAGCCAAGTCAAGATGAGAGTATGTATTGTGTCCTAAGTTATGATATGTAGGCTGTTTTTTGTTGAAAAGGCATGCTCCGGAGGATGTAAGAAACTTCTCCAACAGGCGACCTCGGGCATCCGTTCTGGAGGAGCCCCAAAGAGAGTTGTGTGCATTAAGGTCGCCTGTTAGGATGTACGGTTCGGGTAGCTGGTCGACCAGCGCCTCGAAGTCAGAGCTCAAAAGTGTGACATCAGGAGGAATGTATATGGAGCATACCGTTATCAACCTATTAAAAATTATTGTGCGTATTGCTACAGCCTCAAGGACGGTGTTGAGAGCGACAGGGTGGCATGCTAGGGATTTCCGGGCTATTATGGCTACACCGCCCGAAGAGTGTGTGCAGCCATCCCTGTCCTTTCTGAAGACCATGTACCTATTTAAGAAATTTGTGTGCTTGGAATTCAAATGCGTCTCCTGAAGACACATCACACTTGGCTGATTAGCATGCAGTATTTCGTATACATCGTCAAGATTTTTAAGAAGGCCTCTACAGTTCCATTGAATTATGTTTTCTCTTCCCATTATTTAGTGTGAGAGCTACTGGAGTGTGTGTGTTTGTTTATGTGTCGTCTTTCGGGGCTGTGACTCTCGCCTTTTTTGGCTTGTCGGGAGGCTTTGGCGTCGGGACGCGTTCCTTGCGCTGCGTTGCAGGCAGGAACGGCCCGACATCCATCTCGTCGTCGGATGTCCGAGGGGTGCCCGACGGACCGGGCCCCCTGGACTTGGCCCCCCCTCGGGAGCCCTTCGTTTGAGCCGCCACCGCCGAGGGCGTCCGGGGCGCCAGAGGTGGCACAGGCGGTGCGGTGGCGGTGGGAACCGGTGCGGGGCCCGTGGTGTCCATCACCTCTGTACCCTCCAACGCACTGGAGGGCGGGGAGACAGAGGCGGGAGCGGCACCGGTCCCGACGGAAGAGGTTGCCACCACAACCGCTGCTGCCTCAGCAAGCGGCGTGGTGGCGGGTTGGGCTGCCAGAGGCAACCCAGGGGGGGGCGGGCGAGGGACCAGGTCAGACTCGCTGAACTGGGTCCCTGTGGAAACGAGACGCCGCTCCGCCCCCCGGCGAGCCGCGTCGGCGTACCTCCCCAGGGGGAAAGAGGCGAACCTCTTTCGCGCCTCTGGGAAGGTGATGTTTTCAGTGACTTTGATGTTGATGATTTTCTTTTCTAGTTGAAATTTTTCGCACTTGCGGGAGTATGCCGCATGCGGCCCCCCGCAGTTTACACAAGTGAGAGTTTCGGCTGAGCAGTTCTCGCTCGGATGATCGTGCGCCGCGCACTTTGCACACGTCGTTCGGCCACGGCAAGAGTTCGTACCATGCCCGAACCGCTGGCACTTAAAACAGCGCCGCGGGTTCGGGATGTACGGACGGATGGAGCAACGGATAAAACCTGCATTTATGTATTGTGGAAGAATTGCGCGGTCGAAAGTCAAGATAATGTGTTTGGTGGGAATCTCCTTGTCGTCTCTGCGGATGGTGATGCGTCTCACGGCAGTGACGCCCTGATCCTTCAAGCCGGCAAGGAGATCCGCATCGGTTTCGTTCAGGAGGTCTGTCTCGGATATCACACCCTGCGAGCTGTTGAGGCTCCGATGGGGTGTGACCCGGATGTCAAGATCAGCCAGTCTAGTCTGAGCTAGAAGCTTTGCAGACTGCTGCTTGTCATTTATTTCAATTAAGAGTTCACCAGACCTTTGTTTTTGCATTTATACGATTTTCCTACTATGGCTTCAAGATACTTGGCGATCAAGAAGACTGACTGAGATGCAAGAGGGTGGGTTGGATTGAGGGATTCCATCACAAGAAATCGAGAAAAATGGTCCGGTTCAGGAAAGGTTAACGACGGCAACGGAGGAAAGGATACTTCGGTGCGGCCCCTTTTCAGGGACCGATCACGGTTGGGGGGGGGTTTTAGACAATACCATAAAGCATAGTATAAAAGCAGGGAGACGGGGGTACTTTCTTCCACAACCTTACCCTGATAGCTGAGGAGGTCCCGGAGCTCCCTGCCTGGTAAACAGACAGGGAGCCCATCCGCCGGAGCTTGACCTGGGCTCCGACGGCCACCGTTAGAGGTTTCTACCCTTCACCTTAAAAACACATCACCACGGTTGGATCCAGCTTATGTTTGGGGGCTCGGGGTCCGCGGTATCGCCAGTACCGTCACCAAGATTGCTCAAGGTGCCCCGTGCGGGGGATCGGCAACGACACCACACTTTCTCGTTACAAGGCACTCTAGATGATACCGAGTGTTCACAGTGCTAAGCCCTCCCATTACCTAATCCCTCTCCCCTAGACACCGAAATTCGCTAAAGCGTAACATAGCGTCTTTGTATCCCGTGTACATGAAGTGAAGTGAAGTGAAAGAGACTTTAATGATCGCCGGCAACAGGCGTAATGTCTCCACTACGCCCGGACGTAGCCACTCGTCGATCCTGGTGGCATTCTACTAAGCAACACTTTCGCTATTCACTGCGGGGGTAGACACCCTTGTCCCCGTGTTACTACCACCACAACCAACAGAAGGGGGGCGAGCAGTGTGAACGCGGGTATGTGCCCGACTGACGTTATGGCGAACGTTATGCTTCGAGCTATAACGTCATCAATCGGTATCTGCCGCTAGACCGACAATGAATCTGTCGTTGCTTGGCACGTTGTCGCAATCCACAACGTTACGGATTCGACGTTAAGCCCAAATATCGGCTTGAGAAGGGCTATTGGCCAACGCTTTAAGCAACAGCAACAAGGGAAGGAAATTACTTGCACAAAGGGAAAAAGTGGACAAGGTCGCAAATGGGGCACTGAAACGCTTTTGCATTCACTTCATCATCAGAAGTACTTATGTGCGGTCTGGCATTTTTGTGCACCATGTTAATCAGCCGAACCACTGAAAAAGGACAAACGTTTTCCCAGCCCAGACCAGCCGCATTGCATCCAAGGTTACTCGAAGGATAGAAAAGGAAGCTGACTGGATAGCGGTGGCAAGAGGAGCAAAGGTTCGTCATTATTCCACCGCGAAATATCATGGCGCATCAATGCCAAAACCATCGCAATGACCTCGATGGTTTTGTATGGCTTTGCTGTTTCCGGTGTTAGGGTAAGCTTTTATAAAGGTCACAGAAAGTCAGTTTGGAACATCCACGTCATTTATTATATCCTAAGTTCTGACAACAGAATACTACTGTGTTCGCAAATGTCTTCGAATGTGTTCTAATGTGCTCCACCTAAACTTAACCGACAATACGGTAACAAGGTTCTCACAGAAAAAAAAAACGTTTCTAGTTATGAATGGCGTCAAACTCTCGCTACTGGAATCGAGGCAAAATGTCATTGGGACAAGGATGCACCAAGGTCAAAGAATACATAAGCGACAGCGGTGGAAGGGCGAACCTTAATGCAGTGAGAGAATCATGGTTGGGAACCGGCTAGCGAATGAGCTTCATTCCTAGGGCATCTTTTGCCGCATTCACCAAATTACCGGCGGCAGCCCCCAATGTCCATTCGTCGTGTGTGTACCGAGAAAATGAGAAGCCGAACAGCTTGCTCGGCGGCGCATCGATTTGGGTCTGCCGTCGCAACTCGCTCCCTCTGTGGGAGGCCGCCGAAGACAATGCGAGCCGCCGGGGAAACAGCCAATTCTTCCTCCATTTGCAATTCTTCCCCGAAGACGTATTCTTATGCAAAGCGGCGGGAAGCCAGAGGGGG
>CM023449.1:311920204-312012861 GCA_013339765.2 Haemaphysalis longicornis | reverse complement strand
AACGTTTTCTTTGAGATTCTCATTATCGAAAAATTGTTAACTGCCAAAGTGTTTTAAAGTCTCGGTAGGGTGCACAAAATAGATTGGGAACAATGACGTCAGCATATTTGAGCTAACCAGCGACGTAGCGGGGCGGTCGAGAATTATATACCTGACATAATCAACAATGGCTCATTGACTGTGACTGTAAAACCCAGCTTCGCTGTTTGAGTGCGCAATGCCCCCATCGTAGGAAAGAATTGCACAGACGTTTTAGAATTGGGGAATCTTTCAAATAACCTGGTCGAATACTAACTAGCTGTCATTCACAGATTAACAGCTAGAAGTAGAGTAGCAGTCACATAGTCGATGAACCATAGATTTAAATATAGCAACTTGCAGAGCCCGTTATTCCCGCAAAAAAAGTTATACCATTTCTCGACATTCCCCCTTGCGTATTTGTACACTTCAGGCTATTTTGTCTCACCAGTGTAAAACCTCACCAATCCAATGTTCCCCTCCTTTATCCCAGGCTTTACACCAAGCATCGGTTTCTCAACCTGCTCCCGGTAACGGTTGTGTGGCGACTACTGAAGAGACGGCCACAGACGGCACAGAAGCTCTGATAATCAACCTTTTAATTTTAGATGCGACTGCATCTCATTCCCTCGCCTTGTCCCTCCATACGGCGTTGTTGTCCGTCCACACCCCTCCCCCATTCTCCTCGCCGCGCGAGCTGCGCTCTCCGCCGCTCACCCCCTCTCCTCTCCGATAGCGAACACTCTCTCGCGAGGGGCATTGGATTGGATTCGATTAGATTGGCTTGGCTTGGCTTGGCTTGGCTTGGCTTAGCTTGGCTTGGCTTGGCTTGGCTGGCTTGGCTTGGCTTGGCTTGGCTTGGATTGGATTGGATTTGGATTGGATTGGATTAAAGTGGATTGTGTTGGATTGTGTTGCGTCATAGCCGCGCCACGTTGTGTCATAGCCGCGGCAGGGGGTTCACGGCACGTTTCACGCGATGGGAGAATCAACCTAACGGAAACAACAACGGAACCCCCTATGCGTCGCATCTACACAGGGGTTCCCGCAAGGGGAGGTGGGAGTAATTTTTCGCTGTAGCTGTACAACCCGCTGCCCCCGCAGCGGACACTGTCGTAGAGGCGAAATGAGTAACTTGTGCATATTTCCTTGCGCAAAAATTGATTCATTGATTGGCTGTTTATTGGAGGAGGTCATAAGACCCTGAAGGGGATGGGAGAGGAGAGTAGGAAAAGGGAAAAAATTATGAAAATAAAAGTATTCGAAAACACATTTGCACTTCTTGTCCCATTAGAAAGTGAGTTCGCATTTGTCGCAGAATCACTGACCCATACAGGGCTGAGTCAATCACGAATTAACGGCTTTATAGAGACCATTCTGGAAAGAGAATTCTACAATTGCCTCTAATAAAGAGGGATTAGCGCGCACATTGACGAATATGGTCCTGTTCATCAGACTGGATGGAGTGTAGTGTTAAAAGTTCCGATCGTCCTTGTGAAAAGGCGGAGCACATTCAGATAAGGTGGTAAAGATTGGAAACGACTGATTCACCACAAAATATGCACTTTGAAGTATATCGAGGATAGGTCCATTTAAAATAATGTAGGGAGTATATGCAGAGTTTGCGTACATCTTGTTTGCAATAACTTCTCCTTTTCTGGGGAGAAGTTTTAGAGCTGTGAGGAAACCCACAGGGGAGGATTCCTGGAGGGCGCTTACGACTAAGGATCTTTGCTTCACGGTAGTATTCATGCCTGGTCGCGTCCTGTGGGGGTGGGTCAAAAGAAAACATGGGAGGATGTGAGAGACTCTCCCGTGCAAGCCATGTAAGTTAACCGGTGCCCTGTATCACCCTCGGTGGCGCCGGGGTCCCAAACCAAACGAACGGAATTCTTGCCGTAGCTCCTGAATCTTTCTCAGTATATAGTGGCAGTTGAAGTTTGGGGTGAAAGAACGATTACTTCACGAAGTGCTACGTGAGAGTCTGTGATAGCGCATAGTTGGTTTCAGGAAGTGACGGGCGATTCTCTTGGATGCTTTGAAGGGTACCCTAGAATTCCAAAAAATTCCGGCTTCTGCTACTAGGCTATAGATTTGTGAGATATTGCAGGACCCATCCAGGGGTGGAAATTGAGGGCAAGCCCAAGCTACCGCTGCGGCATTGTTGGCCACTGCTGCGTCTGTGAAAATATCTAGTTCGTCAATGGCTTTGTCTTGGCGTATACGCCTAACAAGGCGCTCTCGCTTAGCCCGCCGGGTTGGAGCGCCGTATAGGCCGCCGTCTGATGAGTCCAAGCGGTGGGACGTTCTCATGGGGGGATAGTACCTTGAAAGAGTGCCTCCTCAAAGGCGCTGTTCAAGGCTGTCCCATTTTAAGATTGCTTGTCCTCGCCGTGAGCATTCTAGGCGCGTTTGAAAACGTAGCTGAGTTTCCTCCATGAGTTTGTCCGTAGCGGGGGGAAGAGGAACTACTGGCAACTCTCCATGCTTGAGGGCGATTGCAGCTGCTCAGTTTGAGACCGAGAATTCGGATGGTTCCGTTTGGGATGAGATTGATGTACCGCAGAAATGAAGGGTCAGATATAAGACAGTTAAGTTTTGTGTTTGCCGTTGATGCTGAACAAATTCAGTCTTCTGTGGTGAGAGTTCCAGGTGAAGGCGGACAAAGAGCGTTCTAGGCTAAAAACGGCAGCCTGAAGTTCTCATGGCATGGCTTCCTTGCATCGTAGTCGGCCGCTTCTGTCAAGACGACGACATCGTCGGCGTAGAGGGCGAATCGAGCTGAGGTATCCTTTTAAAGCTGTCGGGACAAACGGTTCATAGCAACGTTGAACAGCAATGGTCCGAGTTGGAGCCTTGATGAACTCCTCGGTTTACGTAGTAAGTGGTGACTTCATGGCCTGGAGAGTTCAGTTGTATAGGGCGATGTTGCAGGAAATATCGGATCCAGGCTTGTGCCTTGGCACTGGGAAAAGCCTGGGACAGCTCCTGTAGGATTCCGTTTTTCCAAACATTGTCAAAAGCCTTGCGTATGTCTAAAGAGAGGACGTAATCTGGGATGCATTTTCTGGATTTGCGGTTGATATCAAGACTCGCCGCAGGAGCCATAGGAAGTCATGCGTTCCGAGATTTGGGCGGAAGCCAGTTTGAGCTGAGTGGAACCAGCCTGTGCGTTCCAGATAATAATTCAAACAATTATTTATCAGTCTTTCCATTACCTTGCTTAGAGTAGGAGTAAGTGCAATGGGCCAGCGGAATTTTCAGGTTTTCTAGCACCCTTTCCTGCCTTGGGATAAGGGTGTATGATCGTTGTTTTGAGGTGTTCAGGAACTTCGCCTAATTCCCATTACCGATTAATCAGCTCGAGAAGAATAGAATGCCCTACGGGGAACAGATTCTGGAGCTCCTTCCAGGTGACTGCGTCGTGTCCTGGGAAGACTTAGGCTTCCCTTGCTTGAGTGCTATTTGGAGTTCCCCATGTGTAAAGGGACTATCTAGAGAAGGGTCGGGTTCTGGAATCTCAATAGCAGAAAGGGGTTGCAGGCAACTGGCGTAGGATGTCGCACGGGGGGAACAAGGTTTTCAGGATAGCCTTTTCAACATCCGTGTAATTCATGTGTAAGCATAGTTCTTTGATGATTGAGAGCTTGTGGTCTTATTCTTGCCACACAGGCCGCGAAAGATTGCCCAAAGGCGTGCGAGCCCTCTCTCCTGACGTAGTCGTTGGCAGAGATCCTGCCATTTCTCGTTTTGGAAGGGTTTCTGGTATTTGTGAATAATTTTATGCTGTCTTTTGAGCTTCAATAAATCGCGATGTTTCTTCCCTTGAGATCGGTAGCGATTAGTAAGACGCTTCGCAGTTCTCAAAAGGTTATGCATGTGGAGGTCTGGTTGGGAAATCTCAACAGTGCTTTCAACAGTTTCGATAGCATTCGTGCGAGCAGTCGTGATGTTGGAAACCAGTGTAGGGATGCCGGAAATGTCAGTTTGCGTAGAGTCCGAAACACGTTCCAGTTAATGGTAGAGTACTGAAATTTAGGTCGGAGTTTCTTGGCGTTCAAATGAAGAATAGGGTAGTGATCGCTACCCCAGGCACAAGGGGCAGTTTGCCATGACTTGACTATACCAGGTGTGGAGAAGGTTGAGGTCTGGCATTGTGTCTCTTTGGGAGGAGTGTAGGCCCACGCGAGTGTAAACAAAAGGCTCGTTTGGCAATTGTAGATGGCTAAACTCTATCGCTTGCTCGAGAAGCTTCCCACGGAGCTTGCTAGTAGGGTATCCCCAAAGTGTGCTTCGTGCATTGAAATCGCCACCAATTATTTGTCCAGAAAAATTCACAGAAGGATCATGAAGGATCCAGTCGTATGTGACCCGAACGTGCGAGGTACATTGAGGGCGATAGTAGACGCAGACTAGTAGAAGGGCTTTGCCACCGGGGGGGGTCCATTCGGACAATTATTACTTCGCGCGATGAATCGCTAGCTTTTGTCCCAATGATGCTGGACAGCTTTGCAAGACTTGTGAACAAGAATAGTGGCCTGACCACTAACGCTGAGTGCTTTGTTAGGGTCTTTTAACTTGTGGGGTACAGTAGGGTCCGCAAAGAAACATAATTAGGAATTTGCTTGTGCCTCTAGTTTCTCGCAACAGTATACAGGGCCAAAGGCTGTAGAGAAGAAATTTGGTATTTAAAAAGAGGACCTGTTTGAGCAACGCTGCGACAGTTTTATTGAACTATTAGCCTTTTGGGAGGAGGGGAGGGCGAGAGGGGACATCTACTGAGTCCTTTTTTTTCTGCGTTTGGCTTCCTCCGGCGTTTATCATTCTAGTGAATTCCTGCATTTTCTGTGGTTACTTGTTGTATGTATTCTTTACGGCTGTTGAATTGTTACTTGTAGGGCCGTAATTGCCGCTAAAAACTTCTGGCACTCTTTGTTGTTTTGAAATTTTAGCTGCGCCTCTCGCTGCTCAAGCATCTACTCCGTGATGTACGCGGATGATGCGTCAAGTAAGGCGTTTTTTTTGCGCTGAACACGATGAACGGCTTCGGCGTTCGAAACTCTTTGGTGGAGGTGGAGAAGCCGACTCCTTGCGACGCACAGGTTTTCGGAGAGACGCAATGTTCCTTCTTCAGTTTTGCAGCTCAGTCCGTTAACTCATGAAGTTCTTTTTTAAGTTGTGCGTTCTCCACCATTACCGGGTGACTTGGAGGTAGAGAGTGCAAAGATTGTGCGTTATCCTTATTCATGCCAGTAACCGCAGAAGCCCACGAGATTCCAGCAGAGGCTGGGCTGGAGGCATTCATAGACCCGGATGCTGGAGGATTGTTGCGTACAGTTTTGGATTGAGCAGTTTTCTCTTCCTCTTTCGGGAGACTACTGGACAAAATTTGGTAACAGATAAGTGGCCAGTCTTCTTGCATGCCACGCAGAATTCAGTGTCAGTGCAATCAATCATCAGCTTCCTGATGACAGCAGCCGCATTCTTGCAGACACTGGCAGAGGGGCAGAATTTTGCCATGTGCCCAAAATCATGACAGTTAAAGCAGACTACGCGTTTTGGGCGATATTCTGCAAACCCGAACAATCTTCTATGTAGTATTTCACCACTCTTGGTGAAGTAGTCGTGTCAAAAGTTAACACAGCTCGGTCAGTCTTTCCAATCTTTTGAATGCGAAGGCTTTTCCGCCTGTTCGCAGCGAACCCATTTCATAATGGCCCTCGTTGCTTCCCGCCGGGTCTACTTGTATCACACCCCGTATGGTGTTTTGGTAAGTTTGAAGCGGTTGGATTACCACTTCAATAGATTCTGTCTTGCCATCCTGTCGAAAAGTTAGTCTATCTACTTGGAGTAGCTTGGGCCGCGTGGTTTTTGGTCGTGCAGTGCTATATGAGCGCTATTGGCTGCGTCGTCAAAAGTCACTGCAGCCATTTCAGCCAGTTCTGCCGAGGGGCAGTACAAACCGATAGCATTGGCTATAGCATGTCGAGGAACGCGTCTGATTCTAATTTGAGCTAGAGGTCTCAACTGCAGGTTGATTCGTGATCAACTACCCGGTCGCTGCGTGTGGGTCTCTTCTTTTTGGCTAGAGGAACTCGCTGCCAGCCTTCTTCGTCTTCGAGGTCATGCTGCATCTGGTTTCTTGCGAGTCGGTGTCTTCACCTTCGTCCTGACGGGTGCGTGTATTCGATGACATGGTCACGGGGTCCGATGGACCGTTCGTGTCTTCGTGCAGCATCGTCGCTTCATGCGTCTTGAAAGAGGCGCAGTGTCCACTCGATGGCTTCAATGGTGCCGGTTGAGATCTCGCAGCTACCCTCGCAGGCACAGCCGCCGCCAGGTAAGCGGCCCGTCGCGGCGCCGGTAGCCGCTGTTGCAGGAATGCGAGTGTTTTGGAACGCCGCTGGTGCGTTAGGACTGGCCGCCGATCCTCCGAGGAATCCGAAGTCGTTTTTGAAGGACTCGGTGGTCCTAGGGGCCGAATCTTGGTGTCCAGGTGTTCAACACATGTTTCACGAAGGACTCGTATTCCCTTTTAAAATCCAGGATACTAAAAAGTCCGCTAGCCCAGATCGAAATTGATGATGGTTGATGTTTATGGCGCAAGGCCAACTGGGGCAAAGAGCGCCAAAACATAGTCGTATATGAGAGGTGATACCTTAAACTACTAAGTAAAATCAGCAAAAACAAAAGTAAAATCACAAAACGACAATGAGCATGGCTGGTGTATAGGGCCAGATTTCATGATGCGTGATAGGAAATGAGGTTTAAAAACTTGACGTCCGACAAATACTCAAACACACGTTTCACGGAAACAATGGCTTCGTCACCTAGGAAAACGATGGATGTAGGGGAATATGTTGTCTGTAGAGTTCTCTGAAGTGTTTGTGTCGTGTTGTGTGAAGTGCCTTGCATGTGATTAGTATGTGCACTACGGATAGGGCCTCTCCGCACCTGCTGCACTGGGGTCTAGGAGATCCCGCCAGCAGATACGAGTGGAGTTGCATGCGTGTGCCCTATCCGTAGCCTACCCAAGGCGACTTCCCTGTGTCTGTTGTGTGAGTCAGATGTGTACCGTCCCAAGTGTGGCTTTATTACATGTAGTTTGTTGTCTGTCTGTTCGTCCCAGTGTGTTTGCCATGTTCTGCGCAGGTATTGTCTTATGTGTGGCTTGAGGTCTGTGTAGGGTACCGTTGTAATGTCAACAGTGTTTCCTGAGTGCAGCAGCAGCAGCCCTCTCATCTGCCAACTCATTCCAGCGATCCCTGCGTGTCCTGGGACCCAGCAGAGGACCAGCTGATGCTTTTGTGCATACACGGACATGATAGTGTTGAATACAAGATTAACTATGTGGTTTTTGGGGAGCTTGTGCGATGACAGTGCGCGAACAACACTCAAAGAATCTGTATAGATGATGGAATTGGGAATTTGAGTTTCAAGAATGTGTCGTACAATCAGTAAAATTCTATACGCTTTCTGCTGAAAAAAATTGTTGTGTGGATGCTCATGGTTCTGGCTGCACTGAAATCGGACCATGAGCAGCGCAGGAGACCATGGTGGAGGTTTTAGACGCGTCACTGTAAAATTCTGCAAGTGGGTATTTAAACTGCAGAGAGCAGAAAGTGCTGCAGTATTGCAGGCTCGCGGTAGCCCGATTTTGTCAAGTTTCATAAAGAAAGGTCTCGCACGACACAGGACGAACTTGCCAGGCGGTAAACTGTTTGAAAAGGATGACCTGTACACGTCTAAAAACGAAGCACTGAGATCCGAGGCTCGCTCTTTCACTCTAAGTGAAAAGGGCAGAGGAACGGATGGGCGATTTACAAAGAGCAGAGTTGTGGATGTGTTGTTAAAGACAGGATAAAAAGGATGATTATTCAGCGATGAAATTTTAAAAGCATAAAGCAAGTCCATGTATGTTCGTTGGTTCTCAAGGCTCCACTTATTACACTCAACATAAAGACTCTCAGCAGGGCTAGTGCGGAAAGCACCCGACGAAAGACGAAGGCCCAGGTGTAGAACTGGGTCAAGAATTCGCAAGGCTGTCTTAGTCGCCGACCCATACACCACACTGCCATAGTCCAAACGAGACCCAACCAAAGCAGTATACAAGCGAAGTAAGATGTTCTTTGTCGGAACCATAGGATTGGTGGGAAAGAACCTTAAGTATATTCATTGTTTTGAGACATTTATTTTTAAGTTCCTTGATGTGGGGAATGAATGTGAGTTTGTGATCAAACACCACACCTAAGAACTTGTGCTCCTTATTCACAGGAAGCGACACACCATTAAGAGTAATGTCTGGGTCCGGATGGACCCCGCGCTTCCTGGAGAACACAACGCAGGAGCTTTTTGCAGGATTCAATTTAAACCCATTCTTGTCTGCCCAGCCGGCAAGCTTCTTGACACCAAGCTGGACTTGACGTTCGCATATTGACATATTACATGATTTGAAAGATATTTGCACGTCATCTACATACATAGAATAAGAGATTGTTGGTGGCAGTGCCTTTCCAAGAGAGTTCATCTTTACTATGAAGAGAGTGCAACTCAACACGCCACCTTGTGGTACGCCATTTTCTTGGACGTGAACCTTTGAAAGTGCACAACCAACTCTTACTCTGAACGTTCTCTCTGACAAATAACTAACAAGGGTGTTTCAACATATTACCCGAAACGCCGAATGACCTGAGGTCACTAAGGATCCCATAACGCCAAGCGGTGTCGTAGCCTTCTCGAGGTCGAAAAAGACAGTTAAAACAGTACTGCTTATGTACGAAGGCATCCTTGATGTATGAGTCAAGTGCAACCAGTTGATCATTCGTGGATCGCCCCACCCTGAAGCCTGCCTGGCAGCTCTCGAGAAGACCGTTGTACTCGAGGAAGTACACGAGCCTGCGATTTATCATCTTCTCGAAGAGCTTGCAGCAGGCAGCTCGTCAGGGCTATTGGACGGTAACTTGAGGGGGACGACGGGTCCTTTCACTCCTTCAAGAAAGCCACTACAATGGCCTCCCTCCAAGAGTGTGGAATGTGCCCCGAAAGCCATATTTTATTGTATAGATGTAGAAGTAGCTTCAAGTGTGTCTGCGTGTAGATGTTGTATCATTGTATATGTGATGTTGTCTGGGCCTGGAGCTGAGGGTTTACACGTGCTCAGAGCAGCCCTCAGCTCATGTAGTGAAAACAGGGAGTTGTAAGAAGTCTGTGATTTGTTGTTGTCGTGTAGGGACTTCTTTTCACAAGAGGCTTTATGTTTCAGGAAAGTGTTCGTGTAGTGCGCTGAACTGGACACGTGTTGGAAGTGTTGTGCGAGTGTGTCAGCCTGGTCTTCCAGTGTGTCCCCTGTTGTACTGACCAGGGGCAGGCTGTGTGTTTGTTGTCCCTTGAGTTTGCGTATACGTGTCCATACCTTGCGTGTGTCTGTGTACGAGTTTATAGATGTTATGAATGAGCGCCAACTATCTCTTTTTGCCTCACGGCGCACACGTTTTCCTAACGCCTTGGCCCGTTTGAACAAGAGGAGGTTTCCCGACGTGGGGTACCGACGGAGGATACCCCACGCCTTGTTCTGGGCCTCTCGCGCCCGCCTACAGTCCTCATTCCACCACGGCCTCCGCTGGTTGCGCGGGGCACCAGAGGCGTGGGGAATGGACCTTTCGGCGGCGTCGAGGATGTGCGCCGTGAGGAGTTGTGCGGCTTCATCTACGTGTAGGTGTCCTATGGATGTGTGGTGTAGTTTGGATGTCTCTGTAAATGTATTCCAGTTAGCTCGTGCTTCATTGAACCTATTATGGGAAGATGGACTGCATGGGCCTTTACCTATGTATGTAAGTGAGGTGGGAAAGTGGTCACTGCCATATGGATCAGTTCCCACACCCCACTCGACAAGAGGAAGAGAACTGCGGAGCCAATAGCCAAGTCAAGACATGAGTATGTGTTGTGTGCTATGTTATGATATGTAGGCTGTTTATTGTTGAAAAGGCATGCTCCTGAAGATGTAAGGAATTTCTCTATAAGGCGACCTCGGGCATCCGTGCGAGAAGAGCCCCAAAGAGTGTTGTGAGCATTAAGGTCGCCTGTCAGGATGTATGGTTCGGGCAGCTGGTCAACCAGCGCCTCGAAGTCAGAGCTTAAAAGTGAAACATCAGGAGGAATGTATATGGAGCATACCGTTATCAACCTATTAAATATTATCAAGCGTATTGCTACAGCCTCAAGGATAGTGTTCAGAGTGACAGGGTGGCATGCTAAGGATTTCCGGACGATTATGGCCACACCGCCAGAAGAGTGTGTGGCAGCCATCCCTGTCTTTCCTGTATACCAGGTAACTATTCAAGAAATTTGTGTGTTTAGAATTCAAATGTGTTTCCTGAACACACATTACACTTGGCTGATTGGTATGCAGAATCTCATACACGTCCGTCAAGATTATTCATAAGGCCTCTGCAGTTCCATTGAACAATATTTTCTCTTCCCATTATTTGGTGTGAGAGCTACTGGAGTGTGTATGTTTATGTGTCGTCTTTCGGGGGCTGTGACTCTTGGATTGGGCTTTTTGGGCGGCCTATCTGTAGGCTTGGACGACGGAGGCCGCTCCTTGCGCTGCGTTGCAGGCAAGAACGGCACGACGTCCATCTCGTCGTCCGATGTCCTGGGTGTGCCCGTCGAACCGGGCACCCCGGACTTGGGCCCCCCGGACTTGGCCCCCCTTCGGGGGCCCTTCGTTTGACCCGCCACCGCCGCTGGTGTCGGGGGCACCAGAAGTGGCACGGGCGGTGCGGTGGCGGTGGGAGCCGGTCCGGGGCCCGTGGTGTCCATGGCACCCTCCAACGCACTGGACGATGGGGAGGCACGGACGGGAGCGGTAACCGGTCCCGACGGAAGAGGTTGCCACACAACCGCTGCTGTCTCAGCGAGCGTGTGGAGGCGGGCTGGGCTGCCTGAGGCAACCCTGGGGGGGGGGGGGCGGGACCAAGTCCGACTCGCGGTACTGGGTCCCCGCCGAAACCAGACGCCGCTCCGCCCCCGGCGCTGCCGCGTCGGCGTACCTCCCCAGGGGTAAAGAGGCGAACCTCTTCCGCGCCTCGGGGAAGGTGATGTTTTCTGTAACTTTTAGGTGGATTATTTTCTTTTCCACTTGGAATTTCTCACACTTCCTGGAGTAGGCCGCATGAGGGCCCCTGCAGTTTGCACATGTGAGGTTGTCAGAATTGCAGTTGTCAGTGGGGTGGTCCTGCGCTGCACATTTCGCACAGGTTGTTTTGCCGCGGCAAGAGGTTGTGCTGTGCCCGAACCGCTGGCACTTAAAGCAGCGCGCGGGTTCGGTATGTAAGGACGAATAGAGCATCGGATGTAGCCTGCATTTATATATTGCGGAAGTGTCGAACGGTCGAAGGTCAGGATAATGTGTCTGGTGGGGATTATCTTATCGTCCCTGCGCATCGTGATGCGGCGCACAGCTGTGACACCCTGGTCCTTTAAACCTTCGAGAAGGTCGGCATCTGTTTCCGTCAAGAGATCTGTCTCAGAAATCACACCCTGGGAGCTGTTTAGGCCTCCTGGGGGCGTGACCCTGATGTCCAGATCATGGATGCGGGTTTGTGCAAGAAGAGTGCGGGCTTGTTGTTCAGCATTGACTTCTACCAGTATTTCTCCGGTCCTGAGCTTTTTAGCTTGATATTTGCCACCTATGGTGCTTTGCAGAAATTTATAGATTCAAGAATACGGACATGGAAGCGACAGGTCGTGCTGAGTCAGCAGACTCAATCACAAGAAAACGAGCATAGTTATTCGCGGTTGTTGACAAGACAGTTGTTGAAAGAGGTGGGTACGAAACTTCGTGCGGCCCCTTTTCGGGGGCCGATCACGTTTGGGGGGGGGGGGGTTTGGAAAATGCCATATGAACATTGGAAAGCAGGGAGACGGGGGTACTTTCTCCTTTGACCTTACCCTGGTAGCCAAAGAGGTCCCGGAGCTCCCTGCCTGGTAACAGACAGGAGCCCAATCCGCCGGAGCTTGACCTGGGCTCCGACGGCCACCGTTCACGGCTTCTAACCCTCCACCTATAAACACATTGCCACGGTTGGATCCAGCGTATGTTTGGGGGCTCGGGTCCGCGGTATCGCCAGTACCGTCACCAAGATTGCTCAAGGTGCCCCATGCGGGGCCCCGCGGATGCGAGCGCCATCTGGCAGTGTTCGCAGAGACCCAGTGGCGCATGCGGCAAGACCACTGCAGCAGCAGCAGCAGCGCCCAAAAAGTCTGGATAAGAGGCAAATAAAGCTTCGCTTTGAAAATGCATACTCAATAAAAGTTTAAAAAGCACGCAAATTTCTTCTCTGTAGAATACTTTATTTACGTTGATATGTTGGTATTGAGTTTGAATGCGTGAGCGCGAAAGCCCCACATTGACGGGAATACGGTACAAGGCAGCGGGGTGCTAATTAGATAATCGGTGGAGTAGTACAGTCGCCACTGTGGCGTCGGTACCCTACTTGGCTGCACGGTCGAACATGAAGTGTGTGGCGTAAAGCGACGGTACTCCCGATCCGTACGCTACCGCTACTAAATGCCAGCCAACACGACTCCAAATCATTCAAAACAGGGAGGAAAATATTGAATGAATTCCTCCTAGGATTTCTCAGAGGATGGAAGTGCATATTTAGTCAGTGATGTAAAAATGCTCGTCGTGCACACCCTTTAGTCTCGTTTTACAAATGCGAGACCCAAAAATATGATTTGCAAAAGTTATTTCAATGATGCTCAAGCAGCGCGTAGGCATCCGTGGCTAAAGCGAATTGAGTTGGATGCGAAAGTAGAAAACAGTCCGATAGTTAAAGCCTTGCCACGGTGACTCATGTGGCCAGCACATGGCCCCTTGTTCCCCTATCTGCACTCCATTCCCTTCGCGCACGCTTCCTCCAGCTTTTTTTTTTTTTCGCATTGTGGTACCGGGGTCCTAGCATCCGGCATTTTTCTCCCAAGAAAGACATCGAGTCCCCGGAAAACTGCAGCTTTGGGCCTGCCCCACAAGCCCGATCCTTGCGAGGCTCAGTGACGCACTGCCGAAGCCTCTTGACTGATCCCGCGTGCCCCTGATTCCTTCTTTGTCATGTTTGCGTTCTTGGAGATTATGGATAAATTGTACAATCGCTGCGCAAGTTGCCACATCAGTTAAACGCCTGCCATACATGACCAGTAGTCCGATATAGACCTGAACGGAGTGCTGCAACACCCATGCTGAAACCTAATGCACGCAGTGTTTTCGTAACAGAAGAGCTGTTTCTGGTTGAGCTTCGTTCCTTGGCGTTCGCAAAAAAAAAAAAAAAAAACGTTTCTCCGGTGCGAGGCGCGGTCTACCTTCGCGTAGCCGCGTTAGCGGAGCCAAGACTCGCCTATTTATGACGCCCTCGCGTGCACCGGAGGCACTCTGCACAGCATTCACGGCATAATCTCTCCCGTTCTCTTCTCCTCACCAGTTCACGGGCATTCGCGCCTGAAGGGGAGAGCACAGAACAGCTCGGGCTACAGACGCCGAGTTCACGAACCCGGTTGCCGCCGGTTCTAGCGCGTGCTAACGCGGTCCACTTTGGACGAGGTGTGAAAGCCCGCGGACAAGACGATCTGGGCTTGCCAGTTAAAGTCCTTTCAGCGGAAAGTTCAGAAAACCATGTTATGTGCAAAAGCCTGGTCTCCGACGCAGGAAGAGGGGCCGCCAGCTCGGATGTTTGTCCATCCTTGCACCACTATGTAAGCTGCGCCAATTTTTGTTGTTGTTGTTCAGTTCTGTCCCCCTTTTCGCCGCAATTTTCATGCACAAGCATTCATTGCTGCGCACCTCAATGCGAACAATGTAATTCATTGTATCTGCACAAAACTAAGTAAGTGGCCATGTTCAGACATTCTAACTTTACATTAGTGCACATTAAG
This sequence comes from Haemaphysalis longicornis, assembly GCA_013339765.2. NCBI lineage: Eukaryota > Metazoa > Arthropoda > Arachnida > Ixodida > Ixodidae > Haemaphysalis > Haemaphysalis longicornis. The sequence goes on along the minus strand of CM023449.1, from coordinate 311,998,911 downwards.
ATCAGTATAAGAACCCAAAAGAGAAACAAATATAATGTAAGCAAACAAAACGAGCACCCTTTCTATTTACTATCTGGCAACTATCGTTGGTTCCAAAACACTACAAAAAATTAAAACAAACTGTACAGGAACCAATAAAATCGCTAGGATCTTCCCTATTAAGCACCCTTGCTCTATTAACGCAAAAACAGACAAAATATCAATTATAAAAATCGAAAATAAACTGACGACATGCTAAGGTCTACCTAATATGGAGCCCTCAAACAAAAAGGGAAACATTTACAAAAACGCTGTCTTGGTTGACGTGTTACTTCAATAACATTAAGGAAATGTAAGGTTGGTTTAAAGGGGCCCTGAACAGCGTTTTGAGCACACTAAATTGACTGGCGCAATCGTTAGATTGGGTCGTCAACATCATCTGTGCCAAGTATTACTATTTTACGCGCAGCGGAAAGCTCACACTTTTGTTGCAAAGTTTGTCGCTTTTTTCTCAGCCTTCCCTTCGTGTTTTTGGACGCCGCCATCTTCACATGTCTACGTCACAGATTCCCAGATGTTCGTCATGAGCTAGACATCCTGCTATTGGGCGGCTTTTTCACGCACTTCCGGCAAAGAGATGAGTCGTCTGCTCAGCGTCGGCTGCGCCGGCTGATGTGCCAGCGGAGTGCCGGAGTGCTTGGACCATTTACGACAAACGAAACAAGTGTAAACAAACGCTTAACCGTTTGTATTGAATGCAGCATGGCCATAACACGACATGGATATTCTCTTACTTGAGTACGTACCTATAAAGAGAGCGTTCAAGCCCCGTGGCACTTCTTTCTTGCAATCGCAGAGAACGCCCTGAGCCGAATGCCCGGGTTTGACGCATACATTTTATTCAACTTCCAAACAATCCAGAGATGCGTTTCGAACGAACACAACGTCACAACATGCTTTGCAAGTCCAAACCGCGATTGACAGACGATGGGTTGCCTCCTCCTGCCCCTCGTAAATTCGGCCTCACCTCGCGCGCGGTTTGCGGGGACGAACAGCAAGCCCTTAATTCTGGCGCACAAGCCGAGATGGCTTTAGCCACGCACACTGCACATACCCCATGCGAGGTTGAGTCGTACGCCGCTCGAGAAGATAATCCAGACCATGGGAAGCACTATCCACCGCAAAGCACAGAAGCACAACTTCGCATTCATCGCGAAACAAAGGCGTCCACAACACACACACCATCGCCTCCTGTAATGCCAAACGCATCTCGCACTCCCAATGGGAGTGAGTAGTATGCCTGCAGTGCCCAATGTCCGAGGTGGGGCCCCAGCTGAACCGGGATCAAGCAACCGTAACTGATCTCTAGAGCGGTTTGTGCTTTGTTGCCAGGGCACCGATGTTTGATATTGTCAAAGACATGGCGCTCGCTCCAGCCGCTAGAAAGCTCAGAGCCGCGCCGGAGCATGTTTTGCCAACGTTGCCGCTCTCCACCACGCGTCGCCCCAAGCTGAACTGGCGTTTTGTGCACCAGGTCTGTATCGGTTTTAAAATGTCCTTTTCACATGCCGCGGCAGGGATTACCACCGCCACAAAATAAGACCCGGCACCAGCGGGGGCCACATCTGATACGGCGCTTTTTGGATAAACAGTGCCGCTGTGCATCCAAGGGAGCGAGCGCACGATCCCCCCGTGCGGCTGCGAGTCGCCGCCGATAAAAAGTCACGTGCCGCCGATAGCAACGCCAGCAAGTACACCGCGAAAGGCCAAGGCCAGGCCGCCGCACCACATGCGGCCAGATGCTTTTTCGTTCGCTTTTCAGCCTTGAGCGGAGTGCGGGATTCATGTTAGCGGAAGAGTACGTCAGCGCTGAGGAGCGCAGCATGATGGGAGGGAAGGCTCGCTTGCCGTCACAGCGGAGAGTAGTTGAAAGGAGGAGGAAACCGGCGCGACGATAATACGCGGTTTTTGATTTACGATTTCTCAGCTAATACTCATCGCTTTAAACAAAATTCTTGCGGGAGGAGATTTGCTAATACATTGCTTATTTGGTACATGTACATCCACGCATCAGCGGAAGGTATTTCAGGGACCCCTTTAACAGAGGAGCGGTGTTTTAAGCTTACGAATTAGCGTGCAAGTGTCAAAATTTTAGGAGTTTTTACTAAAACCGAGATACCAGAATTTCAAGTTAATGTGGTAAAAATAAGTTCAATGTGTATTTTTTATTCAATGATAACTGGTTTCCTTGGTTATGTACCTATACATTGCTTCAAATCTGCCAAACTTTCCTGAAAGACAATGCTGACACGTATGAATGATGCCGCCAGTGCTGGCAGTTGGGTAATGTTCATTGCCTCCATATATCTCGCGTAAGTCCTCACCGTAACAGACAGTGTTTATTTTTTCAACGAAACCGTTATCGTGAGGAGAAATCGCTTTCAAGGACACGATTCAAAACGAAAAAAAAAGTGCCTGGGTGTGTTAGGGTATAGTTCGCATATAATGCCGAGCCATTTTCTGACGTCATCTTTTTATGCCATTCTTCGTTCTTACCCCTTGAAGCCTCTGCCTGCTGATTGATTTTTTCAAGTGAGTTGCGCATTGCCGACAGCCTTTTTTTCGGGGCCTTTTCTTAAACTACCGTTTGCCTAGAAGTAAGGATAAAATTCGAGCGAAAATTTGTTTCGGGTATAATTTTCGTTTCGCGTACGGTACCTGTCTGACGTGGTGGCAGGTCCTCGCCCTACGTAATGAAAACAAATAGTTTCAGGCTTTTTTATCAGTGCAAAAGACAAACATTCGCTTTTAATGCGAGATTGGGTCACAGCGCAATTGTAATGATGGGAGGTTTTAGCTGTTGCTCCGAGAAGATATGAGTTGTTAATAAATTCGCAGGGCTTACCGCGTATCGGAAATAACCTTTTCAGCGTACAGCAACAAGTATGGAAAGGTGTAATGTCGCACTATGGCGGACTGATCGAAATTTTGGAAAGACAGAAAACGTTCCTCGGACAGTATCCGGGAGGCCGTTCTGGACCCGAACGTAACCAAAGTCCCCGTAAGGCGACCTTCACTCGGCGTGGGAGCTTAGTGTCCCGTCGAAATCGACTTCGTGATACATGTGTCCCCCCGTAATGCAGACGAAATCCAGACAGACGATATCGATCTCAGTTCAATAGGCTGGCACACGCGCACACGGCGCGGGGTCCTTATTGAGACAAATGAAGCGAACGCTGGGGAAAAACGCAGAGATGACAACGAAATAAAGGGCCGTCAGTGTGACAACGAGAAACCAGGCCGGACCAGACCATGAGACGGGATCACGAATCCACGGGGCGGCTACAGCCCCAGCGACATCGATCCAACCCTCGTGTATACAGACTCACAGCTCTGCGAACCGCCGCGGAGAAAATCCGAACACCGAGGCCGAGCAACGTTGAGCGCTGCGCGAAGCCCGCTGGTTGCCCCACGCACGGTGTTCCAGGACTACGTCCGCGGCGATTGCCTAGGATCTTTGCTCGGGGCCGAGATTCTGGTCTCTTGTTACCGAAATGCGAGTGAAAACCGCGGGGATTGGCCACGTGAAGAATTGGAGCCCCGGATTTGCGGCAGGAGTTGCGGGGATATGAGAAACCCGGCCGGCTTTATCCCCCGCTCGGTGGGCCTCGCGAGCTCCTTCCCACTCGCACTTAGTACAGAAAATGGAGGCACAAGAAAAATACAGGAGGGCGTAAGCCTGATGGTTTTTCTTATTTGCTTGCAGTCTTTGTTTTGGCATCGAGCTGTATACGTTCGTAGTATTGCAGAGCGAGTGAACGATGGCTGCCGTACTCTGCTCTCTTGACAACAGATAATATCCGGGGAAGATGAAAGCAGCAGGGAATGATTTCTCGTTCTGCGGATTTCGTAGGACGTATAGACTTGCAAACCGGCATTGACACCATGTTAGTTAAAGAGTAGAAAAAGCTGAAGGTCTGAAATTGCTTTTTTTAGTTTTCTTTTCCCGGAGAAATGATGAAAATTCCGGCGCCAATATTTTCTTAGAAGGCAATACATTTACAAACACGGAACAGGATGCTTAGGAGGACGTTCGCAAGGAGCGTGCAATGGTCGAATCGAACATCTATGATTACGCTCTACATCGATAACTGTACTGGAGCAACTACAAATGGTAGAGCAAGTCACATTTCCACGTGGCGTAACCTAAAGCAGTATGATGGTGGCAGCTCTGGCTCACCCGATGGCATCACCCTACGATTATTAAGGATTCATGAATTTAAGGACTTTATGAGCCGTTTCTTTACATAGCAAAGGCCGATAATGAAAGCTGCACAGAAGCGGATTGAAAGGCCCGTCAGCCGTTTTTTTTTCTTCTTTTTTTGTCCCTATGGAGCAGACGGCAATACGCACACTGTACAGTTGTTGCAGTCATCAGCAAGATAAAAAACATCAGTAAACTTCTAAAATCCCATCACAGTAGCAATAACAATTAAAGATAAATAAAGATATCATTAATACAAATTTTAATTTTTGTTAAAAATAAAAGTCAGCTCCCAAAGTTTCCACATGTTGTCCTTTCTGGAGGCTGCAATTGAAGTCTGGCGCACAAGCTTAATGAACACTTCAGCAGCGGGGCTAGGAATGCGGGGCTTGAGCTGCCCTTCTGCTTTAAAGGGCCCTGAAAGGCGTTTTGAGCACACAAATGAACTAGCGCAATCGTTAGATTGGGTCGTCAACGTCATCTGTGCCAAGTATTACTCTTTTACGCACAGCGGAAAGCTCACACTTTTGTTGCAAAGTTTGTCACTTTTTTCTCACGCTTCCCTTCGTGTTTTTGGACGCCGCCATCTTCACATGTCTACATCATCGATTCTCAGGTGTTCGTCATGAGCTAGACATCCTGCTATTGGGCGGCTTTTTCACGCCCTTCCGGCAAAGAGATGAGTCGTCTGCTCAGCGTCGGCTCGCCGGCTGATCTGCCAGCGGAGTTCCGGAGTGCTTGGACATTTTACGACCAACGAAACAAGTGTAAACAAACACTTAACCGTTTGTATTGAATGCAACACGGCCATAACACGACATGGATATTCTCTTACCTGAGTACGTTCCATAAAGAAAGTGTTAAAGCCCCGTGGCACTTCTTTCGTGCAATTGCAGAGAACGCCCTGAGCCGAATGCCCGGGTTTGACGCATACATTTTATTCAACTTCAAAACAACCCAGGGATGCGTTTCGAACGAACACGACGTCACAACATGCGTTGCAAGTCTGAACCGCGATTGACAGACGATGGGTTGCCTCTTCCTGCCCGTTGTAAATTCGGCACTCACCTCGCGCGCGGTTTGCGGGGACGAACAGTAACTCACTTAACTCTGGCGCACAAGCCGAGATGGCTTTTAGCCACGCACACAGCACATACCCCATGCGAGGTTGAGTCGTCCGTCGCTCGAGAAAGATAATCCAGACCATGAGAAGCACTATCCACCCGCAGAAGCACAACGTCGCATTTCATCGCGAAACAAAGGCGTCCACAACACACACACCATCGCCTCCTGTAATGCCAAACGCATCTCGCACTCCCCAATGGGAGTGAGTGGTACGCCTGCAGTGCCCACATGTCGCGAGGTGGGGCCCAGAGCTGAACCGGGATCACGCAACCGTAACTGACTTCTGGAGCGGTTTGTGCCTTGTTGCCAAGGCAACCGATGTTTGAGATTGTCAAAGAAATGGCGCTCGCTCCAGCGCTAGAAAGCTCAGAGCCACGGCGGAGCATGTTTTGCCAACGTTGCCGCTCTCCACCACGCGTCGCCCCAAGCTGAACTGGTCACATGACTGAAGCGTTTTGTGCACGGGTTCTGTATCGGTTTAAAATGTCTTTTTCACATGCCGCCAGCAGGAATTACCACCACCGCAAAATAAGACCCGGCACCAGCTGGGCCACATCTGATACGGCGCTTTTTGGATAAACAGTGCGCGTGCATCAAAGGGGACGAGCGCACGATCCTCCCCGTGCGGCTGCGAGTTCGCCGCCGATAAAAAGTCACGTGCCGCCGATAGCAACTGCAGCAACGTACACCTTGAAAGGGCAAGGCCAGGCCGCCGCACACATGCGGCCAGATTTTTCGTTCGCTTTTCCAGCCTTGAGCGGAGTGCGGGATTCATGGTGTCAACAAAGCTTGCCCGTAGCAGACGGCAGTCTGAGGACCACAATAGCGGAAGTACGTCAGCGCTGAGGAGCGCAGCATGATGGGAGGGAAGGCTCGCGCGCCGTCAACAGCGAAGAATAATTTGAGAGGAGGAGGAAACGCGGCGCGACGATAATGCGAGGTTTTTGATTTACGATTTCTCAGCTAATACTCATCGCTTTAACAAAATTCTTGCGGGAGGAGATTGCTAATACATTGCTTTATTTGGTTACATGTACACCCATGCATCGGCGGAAGGTATTTCAGGACCCCTTTAATGTAAAACTGCCGGTACACCAACTGCAGTCATTTGCATTTTTTATATTACTCCTGAGGAAATAAGCAATGTCATCCTAACAATCCCAACTGGTAAGGCGACTGGTTGCGATAGGATATTACTAAACCTACTAAAATCTAATCTCGACAGGATTTGCCCTTACGTAGCTAAAATATCAATACTGCTTACCACTTCGGTAAATATCCAGATTTGTTAAAAAAGCCAAGATAACACCAGTTCATCAAATAACACCAGTGGCGCCCAAAATCTGTTAAGTAATTATCTACCAATCTCAGTACTTTCTATAATTAACTTGTGTTTTGAAAATCTATTAGCAAAGCGAATTACTGCGTATTTAATAAAATATGCTCCTTTAACCAAAAGCCAACATGGTTTTCCCCCGAACAAATCGACTAGCACAGCGGTGACTTGCGTTAAAATTATTATTAACAACTGCGTAAATGAACACAAAATTGTTATCGGTGTTTTCTTAGACATCCCGAAAGCTTTTGATTCCATAGATCATGGAATACGAATAAACAAACTGGGACGCTATGGTGTCCGTGACAATACTCAAAGCTTCTTTAGAAGCTATCTACAATCCCGTCAGCAGTGTGTCCAGGTTGACGCAGGGTGCTCAGACTTCCTTCCCATGACCCATGGCGTCCCACAGGTCTCTGTACTGGGACCTATTTCATTTTCACTGTACAAAGACGATCTTACACTTTGTATTAGTAACGCGCAAACAATAATCCACGCTGACGACACAGTGTTACTAATTTCAGGGAAGTAAATTAAGCAAATAGAATCCTCCCCAAATAAGCTACTGAGTAATGTAGTGGAAGGTTTATGTAATAATATATTAGAAATAAATTTATTCCAAAATAAATGTATGATATTTTAATTCCGAAACGAACGCATTACGAAAGTAAATCTAAATTATCAACATATACAGCTTCAGAAGTTGTATCCTGCTGCTATCTTGGTGAAACAATGGATAAGGGAATGCATTTTAAAGCCAATATAAATAACATCGTTCAAAGCTGAGCAAAGCCCGTTTTACCGTATATCAAGCACGACAGCATTTCCCCTAACAAACTTTAAGAATGCTGTATTTCAGCATATTTCGCTGTCATTTAGCGTACTCTATGTAGGTATAGGGCTATACTCAACCATCGTACCTAGACACAATCAATACATTGTGAAAAAGGGCAAAAAGGGCAAAAAAGGGAAAATATCACAAAATTGCAAAAAATATCACTTTGTCGAATCGTACGGAGCACTCAACCCCGATCTTTGAAAAGCTAGGTATTATGCCGTTCTTAGTCGCCAGAGACTATAAAACCACGTATTACCTACAATATACTGAAAAATAGCAACCTCCTCCCAAATCAGTTATTTATCGTCTCTAAGAGACATCAGACAACAAACAAGCAGAACCTTCAACATTGCAGCTGTAAACAATTTATATGTAAAGGCACAATAAACTAAATTACAACGAAAATATGGAATAGGCTAACCATCACTGCAAAGTAGAGCACTAATTTCCGTCTTGCGTTAAGAAAGTATACCAAAAAATGAACCTGTATTTTTTCTAGATTAAATAATTCACCGCCTGTAAATATTTCAGCCTCATTCTTTCAATGCCTGTTCGGTAATTGCCACACGTTAAGTAGATATTGGGGAACCAAATTGGTTTCCAGCTTTTGTTTTGCGCATATATTATTGTCGATCCAGTACATTTTATAACCTGAGCCGGCGTTTGTGTACAAACGATCTGCATCGGCCCACTATTAGAAGCCTTGCTAAGAGCCAGATGATTTTGACACCAATGTTTTCTCTGTACAAATTCGTGAAACAATGTAGTTGAATAATTAAGAAATATATAAATAAAAACCGTTATCTAATCTGAAACATCAGTGCCAAGAATAGGAAACTAACGTGAACATGAATTGGTATAAAAAATTTAGAAAGAAGTTTCGCAACAAGCCCTTAGAGGGCAGCACAAGGCTGCAGACAAGGTCTCAAGAAGTAGCGGCCTTGATGAGTCAGTGTGTCCAGAGCGGGAGCAGTGTGACTGACGCTATTCAGACAACGAGCTGCACGTCTGCGACTTCATCATGAACAGCAAGTTAGGACAAAACAGCAAACCGGAAATTTTGCGTCATACTGCTCAAATATGTAATTATGTAATTGTTAGAAATAGTATTCGCCGAAGATTGTCATTATTGGAAAAATTCCCGGCGATGTTGTAATGGGTCATGCAATGCGTTTCGAGTGGCCCGCGTGCTTCAAGGGCTGCCGAACTTCACTGAAAAGCATCGAATGAAGAACCCAAGAACACCGTAAGCACTCCGTTTTATATATTATTCAGTTGTAGAACGACTTACAGCCTCGATACCCTTATCTGGATTCAATATAATAATGGACAAAAATTTCCTTGGCCTGAAAGTTAAGCATGCACAGGAGAGGAGGGTTAATCTTTCAACCTCAAACCGCGGAAGAAAAAATGGCCGCACACACTCCGTCTTCGCCGGGAAGCTATTTTGAAGAACCGCCGAGTTCCTGTTGCCCATGCCAAGTAACCCACGCCTCCTTTTGCTCGCGCTCATATCCTTCCGCCGAACAATTCAAATATTTGTATCTGCAACGCAAGTTTATAGTCAATAAAACTAGTGCACAGAGCTGCATGAAACCTCACTTTTTGCTCTTATTCGTTTTTACAGCCTCCAGTCCCGATCATGTCTTACAAGGTAATGCACTTGATGAGGCCGTGCAAGCTCGTGGGAAAAGTTATGTGCTCGCTTGTAATTATATGCATCATTGGTAGTTTCATAGCGTTAATATTTTTGTCTGTGTTTGTGTCTCGGAGAGGGTGTAAGAACAGTTCACCGAAAACACCACGCAATACCGGCCTTCTCAAAACAACATACGCACCGAAAGAACACCCATTGATTTTAGCAACATGAACGTAAGAAAATCAGAAGCTTTGTTATAGGCGACCAGAAACTGAAATTTGTTCCTTTTGAGCGTCTCGCTAAATATCAGGAAGACCAAGACACGTGATTCCTTCATAAAAATTCAAATCCCTTTCTTGAGAGAACGATGGTTAAAATGCCGAAGCTTTCTTCAATGCAACGTACCTGACTCAAAGAGAGAATGTAAAATCCAAAGAGCTTTGACCTTAGCGGAATAGAGCAATCGGATAGAGGTCCATCTTTTTAAGCGCGATTCCGACCACGGTAAGCGTTTTTTTCGGCGCTTCGCGTTTAATCATCCTCAGTATCATCATGTGTACTTTGTGGAAACCCTTTGCGTAAAGTTAGTTTTTCTGCAGTGCGTTTTGGTGTTACCACCTACGGCGCAAGTGGGGCATAGAAAGCGTCGCTTGAAAACTCTCCCTTCATTTTCCTTCATCGGCTAGTGGTATAAAGTTGCCCCTCAAGAAGGTTTAGATGCACCCTTACGGAAGAAAAAATAAATACGGAGGTTATATTTAAACTGATTTGAAGTTTTAAGTTAAGTTCCAATTTAAAATTGCCGATATTAAATTTCTCATTTTCAGAAAAATGCTTCCATTAGAATTTAGGGCTACAATACATTTTAGTGTGAGTGCTCTATACGGAAAGGCTAGCCCGAAATTTCACTTTTGTGTGGGCGTTGGCTCGCAAAAACATATAACCGTCGTGGCAATAGGCGTAAAGATGCAGTTCGAATTCTGTAGGCGCCACCATGGAAGCGTCTACGGCAAAATAAGCGCTATGAAACGCCGTTGCATGCCGGAAAAAGAGTAGCGCTGATTTTGAAAAGGACATGTACTGTGACGCCACCGGTTGTAAAACGTTGTGCTTGCTTTAATTTAAAGGGGCACTGAAGGCCTCGAGCAGGTTGGTTTCAAACGAAAGTCCGGCATTCCAACAGCCATTTTAGCGTCGATTCGGTGACCACAGAAGCCTTAACTGCTAAGAAATCGCTAATAAATCAACGCATTTCTCTTCCTGGTTTTCCTCGCGGCGATTCCATGACGCAAACAGAGGCTGCTGCAGCCACTGTTTACGCCACGATAAACCGGAGGCAAACAAGGCAGAGGTGATGAAGAAGGGTACAGAAGCATCCGAATACAACGCTACGACGTGCCAAGCGGTTTCATCAGTTTCATTCAAATCAGTGGTGTTTTCTTGAACTCCCGCGTCCTTTGTTTTCCCGGACCAGTAAGCAGTTCTTTATGGGAATCGTGATCAGTATTGATGCTTTGTTAGAAAAATTGAAGGAAGCTCACACTATTGCGTAAGACTTAAAGGTAGTGAAGCCATTTTTCGCCTCACGGCGTTGTTTAAGCCTCGCTGCCGTACGAGGGACCACCACTGGATATTCGTCTTCCTCTATCGCAAACGGTTCTGCGTCGCCCGTGGCCTCGTGCCCTTCCTTCGTGGCGTGCACTTATCCCTGCGGTGGCGTCCTCCTCGCCTTTCTCCGCCACGTCCCGCGCACGGGTCTCGCGCATGTCTGCATTCCCTCTTCGCTTATTTCTCCCCGTTATCGGACCGCTGCTCCGTGCCGGGTGCTTTGACCTGTACCGCTCAGGGTGTGATTTGACCTGTACCGCTCAATGCCAAAACTGGTCACCGCCCGCGAAGACTGCCCGTAGTGTAGCTTGCGCTACAAAAAGCATATTGCCATTTTTAGGCCGCGCGAATATTGACAAGAACCAACCGCTTGTGTGCGGACCCCGCACGCCGGCTCGCATAGCGGTATCGCCGCAAGCATGAACGAGTAGCGCCATCTAGCGGAAGTAAGGGAAGACCTTGCGTTCACCAGATTTTGTGTACACTTGAACCTACTGAATTAAGCCAAAACAGCGTTATTGGGTATATTTTGAACGCATCAAAAGCCCACAGAGTTTCATAATAAAAGTGACTATGCACACAGACTGTACAAGCGTCACACAATTATCTGCCCTAATATTGTAGCAGGTATCGCACCGAAACCAACACCAGGTTGTTGGCGTTTGTTCATCCGCTGGGCTTCCATGATATTGTTTCGAGATTTCTTTTTGTTCGTCGACGTTCAAACATAGCATTACAAAAACTTCCAGTTAAGTATTTATGAACTTCTGAAGGTGCACGGTCTAACATCACAACCGGAATACCGCGAAAACCTAACAATAATTCCTGTCATGCGACAAAAAACTTTGTTGGGACAACAGAAGTCCTGTTGTTACGAAAAAGCAATCTGTTGTTACGACACACGTTTCTGTCGTAACAACAAAAGTGAATTTTCTCAACGATAAACAGTTATGTAGTCACAACAATGGGCAATAACATTCAAACCATATGCAACTACTAATGGAACATCAAGATCACGACAAAACAGGAACTCGGCCCGACGGAACATCAAAATTAGGACAGGAATACCGCACACAACAGAACATCAGAATTACGACTTGACAAGAATACGACAGGACGACAGTACGACACTCGAAAATACGACAAACTACAGAAATTTTTCTTGTCGTCTTCTCTGATTGGGTGTATAGTTACTTTGTTTATCACGCCGTTTTAACAAGTTGCGTGATATGGCCTGTGGTGGTGACACAGGGTTTCACGTTTTCGCTATTTTCAACCTTATTTTTAAAAAAGCCACGCGTAAGAGTGGAATACCCGTGTTCTGGGTGAGCTAATCTATCGACCTAAAGACTTGTATTTTGCCTTCAGCTATCCTTTCAGGAACGGTGCAGCGCACACAAGTAAAATCGTACGCCGGGTCTCGTCGCTGCCTTTGCCCTTTTTGCTGCAAAGATTGGCTATTCAACAGCTCTGCGGTGAAGCAGTCTCACTGCCGTTTTGAGAGACTGAGTAGGACTTAAGCCGGGCCTTAGCCGAATCCAAAGCCTTCCTTCAAGAACATCCTACGCGTTTGCGTAGGGGTTATTTTTTTTTTTTTTTTTGTACGGGATTGATCCCTTTTTTAATGGCCAAAATCCGCTTTCGCCCTTTGTCATGTTTACTTCATTGCCGCAAAAGCTTGCTGAGAAGACAACAAGAAAAAATCTCCAGAATGCTAAGCGTGTCGATTTGATCTCCGAAAAATGTTTCTGGTCGGTGAGTCGCAGGCTTATTTTGCTGAAACAGGTAATTATTCGGGTAACACGGCTTCCAAAGAAATCCGCTTTCAATGCCGAAGATCTAAGCTCGGAGCGCTTCTCTCGCCACTGTTGCACTTTTACATCAATTGGAAGCCCAGCCAACCAGGATTATTTCTTCTTGTTCAAAACAATTTGAATTATCGATGTTTTACTGCATCGTGCGAACAACGCGTGTATTAGTAAGGAGAGTCAAACAACCAAGCGCAGCTTTTTTTGCGTATACGGAATGATAGCAGTGCCGGTTGTTTATGAATGGAACAGTAACAATTAAAGCGGAGTGTAATCGAAGTACCTGCCGCATAAAATGCGTTTTCTCGAAGCCATATAATTGTAATCCATGCAATCTAAAATTAGCACAAGGCCGCCATGTGTGTAGCCAATCGTTTCGTATATTTTTAGCCTATGACATGGTAACAAAGTATAGCTACGTAGAGCTATTCTGTCAAGTCATGTCTACTTCACACAATTAACATCAGTCACTAATCGGCCACGTAGTTTATTACTGTGAAGTCTGGCGGGAAAAGCATACTTTTTTATTTTTATAATACTATTTTTTATCTATTACTATTTATAACTATTTTTCATCGGTTCGTACCAACTACGAGCCCCGTAGCAGTGCAACTAAGACTCCACGACAACAGGACATAAAAGTGCTCAAAATCATCTATTTTTTACGGGACGATTCGGAAAGAAATGAATCAAGGATAGCCTTGTTCGCTTCAGAACCAGAGAAACGATGCCCTCCTTACGCTGTATTTTTCACCGAAAGAAAGAAATTTGAGACAAAAGGCGCTGTAATAATAAGACAGCGTACATTTACTACAACGGTGTTGTTGCATATTCGCCCTGCTTTTATCTCGTCTCTCCTCAACCGTGTTTCTAACCACTCAATTTTTTTATCTTTATACATACGCTACAGTACAACAACTAAAATAGGTGCGCACAAGCAAACAAAACATCCTAATTGGCTGGACTGTTAAAGAGCCGAACCTTGTTATAGCGAAGTGCTCTCGGGGGAGTAAGTTTAGTTTGTTATATTCGATATTTCTTTTATCGTGGAGTTAAAAATCAGCTATGAAATATCGGCAATCTGTCTCGCAAAAAATCCGAGATTCAAAAAGGCATTATTTTAAGCTGATGATGATGTTTGGAGTTTAATGGCGCAAGGCCGACTAAGGGCAAAGAGCGCCAAACAATAATGATTACATGAAAGTGGCATGGAAGTAAAAGTAGAACATTTCAGTAAAAATAAACAAAGTAAAGGACAACGTAATGAAGATGACTGGTGTAAAGGACCAGGTTGTCAACATGCATGATGAGAAATGGGATGTAAAAATTTTACGTCGGTAAGAAACTCGAAAACGCGTTTGATTGAAAACATATGGCTTCATCTCCTAAGAAGTATGACGGGTGTGGTGGAATATGTCGCGTGTGTAGTTGTGGGAAGTATTTGTGTCGTGTTGTGTCAAGTGCCTTACATTGTATAAGGATGTGGATCACGGATAGGGCCTCTCCGCACCTGCTGCACAGAGCTCTTGGAGACCCCGTGAGAAGGTGCGAGTGCGTTGCAAGAGAGTGCCCTATCCGTAATCTAGCCAAGGCGACTTCAGTGTATCTATTACGTGTGTCGGTGGTGTATGGTCCCAAGTGTGGTTTTATTACGTGTAACTTGTTGTCTGTTTGTTCACTCCAGTGTGTTTGCCATGTTTTGCGAAGTTGTTGTCTGATGTGTGGTTTCACGTCGGTGTAGGGTAATGTGGTTATGTCTACTGTATTCGTGAGTGTAGCAGCAGCAGCCATTCGGTCCGCTGCTTCGTTCCCGGCTATACCACAGTGGCCAGGGACCCAGCAAAGAACCAGTTCAAATCTGCGTACATACACAGACATAATACCCTTGACGATCAGATTGACAACGTGGTTTTTCGAAGGCATTGTTGACGACAGTGCCCACACAACACTGAGGGAATCTGTATAGATAATGGATTGTGGGATGTGGCTTTGAAGTATATGATTGACAACAAGAAGTACACCGTAAGCCTCTGCCGTAAAGATACTAGTATGACTATTCAGAGTTTTGGTGACACTAAGGCCGGGCCCATGCGCCGCGCAGGACACAGAGGTGGAAGTCTTAGAGGCATCCGTATAAAATTCAGAGCACTCATACTTCTGCAGCAAATACAAGAAATGCTGCAGAATCGCACATGTGGGAGCTCGATTTTTATCTACATGTGTGAAAGATGTGTCGCATGATACAGGGCGGAGATGCCACGGTGCTATAAAATCTGTTTGAGAACTTTGTATGGTGTCTAAAAAGCAGACAGCAAGCTCTGACGCTTAGTCTCTAACTCTGTAAGAGAAGGGCGCAGAGAACGATGGTCGATTTAAAAGGAGTTCAGTCATGGAGGTATCATGAAAAACTGATTTAAAAGGATGGTGAGGCATGGATGAAATTTTAAAAGCATAAAGGAGGTCTGTGTATGCTCGCTGACGTTGTAGGTTCCATTTGTTGCACTCTACATACAGGCTTTCGACTGGACTAGTCCGAAAGGCGCCACACGACAAGCGGAGCCCTAGATGAAGCCCAGGGTCCAGCATTCTGAGGGATGTTTTAGTGGCTGACCCATAGACAACGCTGCCATAGTCCAATCGTGAACCTATCAATCTGGTAAAAACACGCAACAGAAGTTGTTTGTCAGCACCAAAAGAGATGTGCGAGAGAACCTTCAGGATATTCATTGTTTTTAAGCATTTATGTTTTAGTTGTTTTATGTGTGGGATGAATGTGAGCTTTTCGTCAAAGATTATACCTAAAAACTTGTGTTCCTTTTTTACAGGAATCGAGACACCGTGGAGTTGAATGTCTGGATCCGCTCGGATGCCACGCCTCTTGGAAAACAAGACACAAGTGCACTTCCCTGGATTAAATTTAAAACCGTTGCTATCTGCCCAACCAGCTAGCTTGTTAACACCAAGCTGGACCTGGCGCTCACAGACAGACAAGTTAGAGGATTTAAAGGAGAGCTGAACGTCGTCTACATAGATTGAACAGGAAATCGACGGTGGCAGCGCCTTCCTAAGGGAATTCATTTTCACAATAAAAAGGGTGCAACTTAAAACGCCACCTTGCGGCACTCAATTTGCCTGCACATGAACCCTAGAGAGTGCAGTTCCAACTCGCACATGAAAGGTTCTTTGAGACAAGTAGCTGGCAAGTGTGTTCATCATGTTACCTGCCACGCCGAAGGACTTGAGGTCGCTTAGGATGCCATACCGCCACGCGGTATCGTACGCTTTTTCTAGATCAAAGAATACTGTCATACAGTACTGCTTATGGAAGAAAGCATCTTTTATATACGCCTCTAATGTAACGAGTTAATCGTTGGTAGATCGCCCCGCCCTGAAGCCTGCCTGGCAGCTCTCGAGAAGACCATTGTACTCTAAGAAGTACACGAGTCTCCTGTTTATCATCTTCTCAAAGAGCTTACACAGGCAGCTTGTCAGGGCAATGGGAGGATAACTGGCGGGAGAGGAAGGGTCCTTCCCTTCCTTTAGGATAGCCACTACGATGGCCTCCCTCCAAGAGCGAGGAATGTGCCCCGAAAGCCATATGTTGTTGTATAGATGTAGGAGTGTTTCAAGAGTGTCTGGGTGTAGGTGTTGTATCATGGTGTATGTAATCTTATCTGCGCCTGGAGCTGAAGGTTTGCACGTGCTCAGGGCAGCCCTCAACTCATAGAGAGTGAATTCAGAGTTGTAAAATGTTTTTGATTTGTCTTTGTCGTGTAAGGGCTTTTTTTCTGCAGATGTTTTGTGTTTCATGAAAGTGTTTGTGTAGTGTGCTGAGCTGGACACGTGTTCAAAGTGTTGTGCAAGCGTGTTGGCCTGGTCTTCGAGTGTGTCCCCTGTTGTGCTAACCAGGGGCAGGCTGTGTGTCTGTTGTCCTTTTAGCTTGCGTATCCGTGTCCAGACTTTGTGAGTGTCGGTGTATGAGTTGATGGAAGTGAGGAAGGCATGCCAACTCTCCCGTTTCGCCTCACGACGCACACGCTTCCCAAGAGCCTTTGCCCGTTTAAAGGAAATGAGATTATCTGGCGTGGGGTACCGGCGAAGGACACCCCACGCCTTGTTCTGGGCCTCTCGCGCCCGCCTACAGTCTTCGTTCCACCAGGGCCTCCTTGGGTTGCGGGACGCACTGGAGGCCTGGGGCATGGACTTTTCGGCGGCGTCGAGTATGTGTGCCGTGACGAGTTGGGCTGCTTCCTCCACGTGTAGGTGTTTTATGGTTGTGTGGTGTAGTTTAGATGTTTCTGTGAATGTACTCCAGTTTGCTTTTGATTCATTAAACCTGTTCTGGGAAGATGAACTGCATGGGCCTTTACCTATGTACGTTAGAGAAGTGGGGAAGTGGTCACTACCATATGGGTCCGTGCCCACGCCCCACTCAAGACATGGAAAAAGAATTGCAGAGCCAATAGCCAAGTCACGATGCGAGTATGTATTGTGTCCTAAGTTATGGTAGGTCGGCTGTTTTTTGTTGAAAAGGCATGCTCCTGAAGATGTGAGGAATTTCTCTATCAGGCGACCTCGGTCATTCATTCTAGAGGAGCCCCAAAGAGAGTTGTGCGCATTAAGGTCGCCTGTTAGTATGTATGGTTCGGGCAGCTGGTCGACCAGTGCCTCGAAGTCAGAGCTCGAAAGTGCATGATCAGGAGAGATGTAAATGGAGCATACCGTTATCAACCTATTAAATATTATCGTACGGATTGCTACAACCTCGAGGACAGTGTTCAGAGTGATAGGGTGGCAGGCTAAGGATTTCCGGGCGACAATTGCCACACCTCCTGAAAAGTGTGTGCAGCCAACCCTGTCCTTTCTGAATACCATGTAACTATTTAAGAAAATTGTTTGTTTAGAATTGAGGTGGGTTTCCTGGAGACACATGATACTTGGCTGACTGCCATGCAGAATCTCATACACATCGTCAAGATTTTTAAGGAGGCCTCTGCAGTTCCATTGGATGATGTTTTCAGTTCTCATTATTTAAATTTAAGAATAACTGGAGTGTGTGTGTGTGTTTGTTCATGTGTCGTCTTTCGGGGCTGTTATTCTAGGATTTTTAGGCTTTTCTGTCGGCTTGGAAATTGGAGGCCGCTCCTTGCGCTGCGTAGCAGGCAGGAACGGCGTGACATCCATCTCCTCGTCGGATGCCAGAAGGGTGCCTGGCGGACCAGGCCCCCCGGACTTGGCCCCCTTTCGGGAGCCCTTCGTTTGAGCCGCCACCGCCGAGGGCGTCCGGGGGCACCAGAGGTGGCACGGGAGGGGCGGTGGCGGTGGGAGCCGATGCGGAGCCCCCGGTGTCCATCCGGTCGGCACCCTCCAACGCACTGGAGGACGGGGAGGCAGAGGCGGGAGCGGCACCGGTCCCTACAGAAGAGGTTGTCACCACAACCGCTGCTGCCTCAGCAAGCGGCGTGGCAACGGATTGGGCTGACTGAGGCACCCCAGGGGGGGGCGGGGGAGGGACCAGGTCAGACTCGCTGAACTGGGTCCCTGTGGATACCAGACGCCGCTCCGCCCCCCGGCGAGCTGCGTCGGCGTACCTCCCCAGAGGGAAAGAGGCGAACCTCTTTCTCGCCTCTGGAAAGGTGATGTTCTCAGTGACCTTTACATTGATGATTTGTTTTTCTTGCTTAAATTTCTCACAAGTGCGGGACCACGCTGCGTGGGGCCCCTGGCAGTTGGCACAGGTGAAACTCTGGGTGTTGCAGTTTTCGGACGGGTGGTCATGTTGGCCGCATTTTGCACAGGTAAGGCGGCCGCGGCAGGAGTTGGTGCCATGCCCAAACCGTTGGCACTTAAAACAGCGCCGCGGGTTAGGGATGTAAGGCCGGACCGGACATCGAACAAAACCTGCATTGATGTATTCTGGAAGGCTCGACCTGTCAAAAGTTAAGATAAGATGCTTTGTAGGTATTTGTTTGTCCTCTCTATGTATGTTTATGCGCCTGACCCCTGTTACGCCCTGACCTCGAAGGCCCTCCAGCAGGTCGGCTTCAGTTTCGTTCAGTAGATCGGGATCGGAGATCACGCCCTGGGAGCTGTTTAAGCTGCGGTGGGGCGTGACCCTGATGTCAAGATCACCGATTCGGGTCTGGCTCAAGAGTTTTTCTGCCTGCTGCTGCTTGGTGACTTCGACCAGCAATTGCCCAGTTCTTTGTTTCTTGGCTTTGTACGCCTCACCAATTATACTCGTCAGGAACTTCGATACCAAGAAGACAGACAATGAAGCGACAGATCTTTCTGTGTCAGTTGACTCAACTACAAGAAAACGGGAATAGTTGTTTACGGTTGTTGGAATCACAGTTGTTGTAAGAGGTGGAAATGAAACTTCGGTGCGGCCCCTTTTCGGAGGGCGATCACGACTGGAGGGGGGTTTAGAAAATGCCATATAGCATAGTATAAAAGCAGGGAGACGGGGGTACTTTCTCCTTTGACCTTACCCTGGTAGTCAAAGAGGTCCCGGAGCTCCCTGCCTGGTAGACAGGCAGGGAGCCCATCGGCCGGAGCTTGACCAAGGCTCCGACGGCCACCGTTTACGGCTTCTACCCTTCACTTTTAAAGACCTCGCCACGGTTGGACACGGCTTATATTGGGAGCTCGGGGTCCGCGGTGTCGCTGCTCACCGTCACCATGAATACTCAAGGTGCCCCGTGCGGGGCATTATTTTAAGCTTCGAACCCACTATAAACGAGATAGATGTTACATGTCTCGTTGGGGCATTTTAAACTAAATGCACCGGAACACGAGAACGTGAAATTACAACAGAATAAAGTTCATTTGACTACATAACCATGCGTTCTTATTTATTTGGAAAAGGATGTGATCTTTGCCTGTTGGCGTTTCACAGCAGTCAGCAGTATGAAGTTTGGTTCTGTTATGTTTCAAGCTTTGTATTGTGCGTCTATGTGCTAAAGTTCGACTTTTCAGCCGCGCACGAACGAAATATTTTTTTCATTACAGCCAATATCGCGAACGGCTCTGGCGGTTTCCTTTCCGTTATAAGAAAATAAGTGCCACTGAAATGAAGCATTCGAATTTTGTTCGCTATAACCGATAATTCGCTATATAAGTGATACTTATAACGAGGGTAAATTTATATCAAGCCACCCTTAAAGTCGGCTTTCACTGCTAGACACACATGCGCTACCGGGAACAACCTTTCCCAGAGCCAATTAGAGAGTCATATCAAAATGTGAAAGCCTATGGCCGTTTATTGATACAAGCGCAACGCGTTTCGTTACGGTCGCACGCACGAATTTCCCGAGGGAAGCAGCCATGTACGATATTGCTCTTGCGCATTTTCGCTGCCTCAACTTCGAAATTTCAATGAACCTGCCATTAGTTGGCTTTTGCGGATACTTCCTTGTTTCCATTAACGCCCATCTCGACTGACAGACGAAGTCCCGAGATATAGCGCAGCGGGTATTCGATCAAACCACGGTAATCACGGCAAACCACGGCTTCACAGCTCTGCTGTAAAAGCTCCTCAGTGAAATCTGAGCCCGAACCGTATGAACTGCTCGAAAGGGAAAGCCGGCGTGCAAGAACTAAGCTGCATCGGACAGCACGTTCACAATTGCGGAATGAAGTTTATGAAAGTTTGCACAAATACCCAGGATCTTCAACAACTCAAAACTGTTTTGGTTCAACGACCCCAACCACTCAGCTGATCATTTCTTGATCAACACTGTGATAAATTAATTGAATAATGGGCTCATTACCAGCCATTACGTTATCCATGAGAGGCGATGAGTTTTCTCCGCGCACTGGCTACAAGCTTGCCCTTATTGTTTAAGTGTGCCGACCAAAGTGACGACAGAACAACCCATTTTACAACGCCAGAAGCTTCTGTTTCAAAGACGGTTAAGCTGAAAAATCTAAGGAATGGACCCGAACGTTTTACGCAATACTCAACCGGCGAGGCTTACTGCCCATGGCACTTGCGGCGTCGTAGTCATCACAGTTACCGACCACACTTCGCCACGTCGCAAGGGTTCCGGTCGTCTAGTTGAAGTAGGGCACAAGCTACTTATCTTAACAGGTGATTGGTCGCGAATTAACTGTGAGTACAGTATGAGGAGGACAGCACTTTCGAAAGACTTAAACACCCTACTCAATGAAAAACCATCGTCGCTGTTGTTGTTGTGTTTGTGTTGTACAGAAAATGACCGCCGCAGCAAACGATATATAAAAACACACTTGACTTCCAATTGGGTCTTAACCCTATTCCCGAAGTAGAAGCCAAGTGCGTTGCCACCACGCTTCGTCCGCAGGTTGGCAGCAACGTTGGCAGCGATGGCATACACATTTGAGTTTGTTGTTGTTTCAGTCGTGTCACATATCCATGTGGGGGATTGGCTAAAATATCTTTTAAGGGTGATGCGCAAACTTCGCAGCACTGTAAAATGAATGTACGTATGGCATGTAAATGTACGTATGTACGTATGTACGAAATGTACGTATGTACGTAGGGTGTGGCATGTAAAACGTGAAGTAACAGGGCACCCCAACCGCGCAGAAAACTAATTCTGCGTAAGTTTGACGCGTCTTACGAGTAGGCTTGTTGAATTAATTCGCGGCAAAAGACAAAGAAACAAAAACACGAACACGAAACACGAAAGTGTTTTTAACACGAAAATGTTTTATTCCAGGATACACCAAGATTTCGGTGACGTCATGTCCGTCACGGAAATGCCGTCAGTACAACGAAGCAAGTGGCCTGTAAAGGGTGCAACACTGCAGAAAGGGTCTTCTTGCGGAGAGCAACATTTGGTACTAAAGAGTATGCTACACTTACGGTTGTTCGTTTTCGGGTTTTAAATTTTAACGTGAAATTTTTTGATGCCGGTAGACACCAATATTTCACTGATGTCATATTCGTCACGGAAATGACGCCACTACACCTTTGCCGAAGCGACCCACCAGCAGGACGTCGCTCGCCAAGCACACCCATAAGACAGCCGCTGACCTGCGAATCATGCTCAGCTGCAGATTTCCCTGCCCATTTCACTTTCGTGTTTTACCGATTCCTGTGAGAGAGGAGAGGAGGAGAATAAACATTTAATGGAGCAGTCAATGTTGTTGGGTTGACCGCCAGGTGGGGACCTCCTTAGTCCAGGAAGCCCTGGGTCTTGGCGGCCTGTCTCGCCCGGTCTACCAGATGTTGTTGGTGATCCGGGTTGGAGCTGGTCAACCGACCCACCCACTGCTCAAATGAGGGATTTGGGTTTGGGGCAAAGGATGGTGTGTGGAGGCACTCCCATACCATGTGGTAGAGAGTGCATGGCTCCATGCAGAATTTACATGTGTACAATGTCGGATGCACTGAGTGTAGTAATGAGGAATCAACCACATTTTGTTTTCTTGCGCGGCCGCTTTTTTCCTTACTACCTCAAAAAGCAACCCAACGAGCGTTCCTAACTAAATTAACGTGGGGTCGGCCGGTTAATTACGTATATTCTGCCTCGAATGTACCTGCAGTTTCGTTTGCGCTAAACAACGGAGAGATGCATGATAAGCACCGGTGGTTCACGAGGTATCGAATGGTTATGACTATTTAAACCGCGTGGTTTTCGAAGCCCCAGCTTGACTCCCTTACGACGGTGCACAAGCTCTACTTGGGTCCGTTATATCGCGGCGCCGCCTGATTCCGGCATTCGCTTGACATCGAATGTTACAGCGAGCTACGACGAAAAGGCGAGCCCATAAAGGGCTCTGCACTTAATACAGTGTAGCTGCTAAAAGGTGATTGGTTACCATCATGAGGCTTTCGATCTTTGAATCAGGTAAGCAGACTTAAGTGCGCCGGGGAATTCCTGAATTCCTACGCATTTTTATGAGGAATTGACAAGGAAAACCGTCTGTCCATCTGTAACGCTTGCTGTGTGACACTCTCCCCAGATGTGCAAAAGTAGGAAAAAGTAAAAAGTAAAAATTTTGAAATAACTTTCAACGTAAAAGTAAGTTATTTCTTGTAAAAGTAGAAAAAAAATTGAATTGAATAAAAGACGCCATGGCCTTGCTTCAGCGATATCTCTCTTATTAAATTATCCCTGATAAGATGCCTTCGCAGCAATAAATTTCTTTATAGTAGAGACGAAATTAAAGCGGTTGAGTATATAGCGCTTCACAGGTATACATGCTCTCCTTCTCGGAAGTATTTCATATAAAGGACCACAAGTCATCATACTTTGACTTCACAGTTCTTGTGTTGACCTTAACTATGCCTTCCTAGCAATGTCTTTTGTGTATAACAGTAAAGCCAACTTTTAAAAAAGTCTGTCTGGCATTTTATTTTTTCTTGGGGGGGGGGGGGGGGGGGTGGGTGGATACATACGGTCTAGGCACGTCAAAGATCCTAAGGCGGTAGAAATTAACCTGAAGCCCACCACCAAAGTGCACCTAATAGCTCATTAGTAGCTTCAACGCGTAAAACCCCCCTAATTTAAATATTTTAAGGCTTTCGTATTTTCGTACAACACCTCCTACACCGTCCCTAAACGCATACCATTTATTAAGCGTATGTGGGGTGTTATAGCGGTATTCATAAAAGGTAGTTGGCCGTTCCACCTTTGATATCTGACTACTTATTTGGCGCTAGAATTTCTCCCAGTCAATGCATGTTTGGGACGTAATGAAGCCGACATCAAAGTGTCTTGCAGTTTAACAGAGAGGCGAAAGCCGCCAATGCTAGCTCCGAAGTTTCTGGTAATTCTTTCAAGCTTTTTTATTGTTGGATTGTGTGAGGCGGGCGTGTTTCTTTTAGGTAATTATGTTGAGAGTACCGGCTTGCTGCGTTATGTGGCTGCGTCTTTTTATTCGTCTCTATTACAATAGTGCTTCCGTATCTTTGCTCCCTTTCCTAGCGTCACTTTCTTGCTCGACAGCGGCAGCGACTTAACCGAATCGTGTTATTTGAGGTGTAATTCCCACAACTTTACCACAATTTAAAATCTCATCTGCAACAGAGCAATTTCAAGCTGGTGGAAAAATATGGCGCGACACTTTCGGACAGAGGGATTTAACGCTCGGAAACTACATTATCAAGAATATTAGTAAAAAAATGGCTGGAGATTACGATACTCCCTAATGCGATATTTGGGCGCAGCAGCAGTGCGCTGAGGCATGATGATGATGGTTTGATGTTTATGGCGCAAGGCCAACTGGGGCAAAGAGCGCCAAAACAATAGTCGTATATGAGAGGTGATACCTTAAACACTAAGTAAAATCAGCAAAAACAAAAGTAAAATCACAAAACGACAATGAGCATGGCTGGTGTATTGGGCCAGATTTCATGATGCGTGATAGGAAATGAGGTTTAAAAACTTGACGTCCGACAAATACTCAAACACACGTTTCACGGAAACAATGGCTTCGTCACCTAGAAAAAACGATGGATGTAGGGGAATATGTTGTCTGTAGAGTTCTCTGAAGTGTTTGTGTCGTGTTGTGTGAAGTGCCTTGCATGTGATTAGTATGTGCACTACGGATAGGGCCTCTCCGCACCTGCTGCACTGGGGTCTAGGAGATCCCGTCAGCAGATACGAGTGAGTTGCATGCGTGTGCCCTATCCGTAGCCTACCCAAGGCGACTTCCGTGTGTCTGTTGTGTGAGTCAGATGTGTACCGTCCCAAGTGTGGCTTTATTACATGTAGTTTGTTGTCTGTCTGTTCGTCCCAGTGTGTTTGCCATGTTCTGCGCAGGTGTTGTCTTTTGTGTGGCTTGAGGTCTGTGTAGGGTACCGTTGTAATGTCCACAGTGTTCCTGAGTGCAGCAGCAGCAGCCCTCTCATCTGCCAACTCATTCCCAGCGATCCCTGCGTGTCCTGGGACCCAGCAGAGGACCAGCTGATGCTTTTGTGCATACACGGACATGATAGTGTTGAATACAAGATTAACTATGTTGTTTTTGGGGAGCTTGTGCGATGACAGTGCGCGAACAACACTCAAAGAATCTGTATAGATGATGGAATTGGGAATTTGAGTTTCAAGAATGTGTCGTACAATCAGTAAAATTCCATACGCTTCTGCTGAAAAAATTGTTGTGTGGACGCTCATGGTTCTGGCTGCACTGAAATCCGGACCATGAGCAGCGCAGGAGACCATGGTGGAGGTTTTAGACGCGTCACTGTAAAATTCTGCAAGTGGGTATTTAAACTGCAGAGACAGAAAGTGCTGCAGTATTGCAGCTCGCGGTACCCGATTTTTGTCAAGTTTCATAAAAGAAAGGTCGCACGACACAGGACGAACTTGCCAAGGCGGTAAACTGTTTGAAAAGGATGACCTGTACACATCTAAAAACGAAGCACTGAGATCCGAGGCTCGCTCTCTCACTCTAAGTGAAAAGGGCAGAGGAACGGATGGGCGATTTACAAAGAGCAGAGTGTGGATGTGTCGTTAAAGACAGGATAAAAAGGATGATTATTCAGCGATGAAATTTTAAAAGCATAAAGCAAGTCCATGTATGTTCGTTGGTTCTCAAGGCTCCACTTATTACACTCAACATAAAGACTCTCAGCAGGGCTAGTGCGGAAAGCACCCGACGAAAGACGAAGGCCCAGGTGAAGAACTGTGTCAAGAATTCGCAAGGCTGTCTTAGTCGCCGACCCATACACCACACTGCCGTAGTCCAAACGAGACCCAACCAAAGCAGTATACAAGCGAAGCAAGAGTTCTTTGTCGGAACCATAGGATTGGTGGGAAAGAACCTTAAGTATATTCATTGTTTTGAGACATTTATTTTTAAGTTCCTTGATGTGGGGAATGAACGTGAGTTTGTGATCCAACACCACACCTAAGAACTTGTGCTCCTTATTCACAGGAAGCGACACACCATTAAAAGTAATGTCTGGGTCCGGATGGACCCCGCGCTTCCTGGAGAACACAACGCAGGAGCTTTTTGCAGGATTCAATTTAAACCCATTTTTGTCTGCCCAGCCGGCAAGCTTCTTGACACCAAGCTGGACTTGACGTTCGCATATTGACATATTACATGATTTGAAAGATATTTGCACATCATCTACATACATAGAATAAGAGACTGTTGGTGGCAGTGCCTTTCCAAGAGAGTTCATCTTTACTATGAAGAGAGTGCAACTCAACACGCCAACTTGTGGTACGCCATTTTCTTGGACGTGAACCTTTGAAAATGCACAACCAACTCTTACTCTGAACGTTCTCTCTGACAAATAACTAACAAGGGTGTTCAACATATTACCCGAAACGCCGAATGACCTGAGGTCACTAAGGATCCCATAACGCCAAGCGGTGTCGTAGGCCTTCTCGAGGTCGAAAAAGACAGTTAAACAGTACTGCTTATGTACGAAGGCATCCTTGATGTATGAGCCAAGTGCAACCAGTTGATCATTCGTGGATCGCCCCACCCTGAAGCCTGCCTGGCAGCTCTCGAGAAGACCGTTGTACTCGAGGAAGTACACGAGCCTGCGATTTATCATCTTCTCGAAGAGCTTGCACAGGCAGCTCGTCAGGGCTATTGGACGGTAACTTGAGGGGGACCACGGGTCCTTTCCCTCCTTCAAGAAAGCCACTACAATGGCCTCCCTCCAAGAGTGTGGAATGTGCCCCGAAAGCCATATTTTATTGTATAGATGTAGAAGTGCTTTAAGTGTGTCTGCGTGTAGATGTTGTATCATTGTTTATGTGATGTTGTCTGGGCCTGGAGCTGAGGGTTTACACGTGCTCAGAGCAGCCCTCAGCTCATGTAGTGAGAACCGGGAGTTGTAAGTCTGTGATTTGTTGTTGTCGTGTAGGGACTTCTTTTCACAAGAGGCTTTATGTTTCAGGAAATTGTTCGTGTAGTGCGCTGAACTGGACACGTGTTGGAAGTGTTGTGCGAGTGTGTCAGCCTGGTCTTCCAGTGTGTCCCCTGTTGTACTGACCAGGGGCAGGCTGTGTGTTTGTTGTCCCTTGACATTGCGTATACGTGTCCATACCTTGCGTGTGTCTGTGTACGAGTTTATAGATGTTATGAATGAGCGCCAACTATCTCTTTTTGCCTCACGGCGCACACGTCTTCCTAATGCCTTGGCCCGTTTGAACAAGAGGAGGTTTCCCGACGTGGGGTACCGACGGAGGATACCCCACGCCTTGTTCTGGGCCTCTCGCGCCCGCCTACAGTCCTCATTCCACTACGGCCTCCTCTGGTTGCACGGGGCACCAGAGGCGTGGGGAATGGACCTTTCGGCGGCGTCGAGGATGTGCGCCGTGAGGAGTTGTGCGGCTTCATCTACGTGTAGGTGTCCTATGGATGTGTGGTGTAGTTTGGATGTCTCTGCAAATGTATTCCAGTTAGCTCGTGCTTCATTGAACCTATTATGGGAAGATGGACTGCATGGGCCTTTACCTATGTATGTAAGTGAGGTGGGAAAGTGTTCACTGCCATATGGAGCAGTTCCCACACCCCACTCGACAAGAGGAAAGAGAACTGCGGAGCCAATAGCCAAGTCAAGACATGAGTATGTGTTGTGTGCTATGTTATGATATGTAGGCTGTTTATTGTTGAAAAGGCATGCTCCTGAAGATGTAAGGAATTTCTCTATAAGGCGACCTCGGGCATCCGTGCGAGAAGAGCCCCAAAGAGTGTTGTGAGCATTAAGGTCGCCTGTCAGGATGTATGGTTCGGGCAGCTGGTCAACCAGCGCCTCGAAGTCAGAGCTTAAAAGTGAAACATCAGGAGGAATGTATATGGAGCATACCGTTATCAACCTATTAAATATTATCAAGCGTATTGCTACAGCCTCAAGGATAGTGTTCAGAGTGACAGGGTGGCATGCTAAGGATTTCCGGACGATTATGGCCACACCGCCAGAAGAGTGTGTGCAGCCATCCCTGTCTTTCCTGTATACCAGGTAACTATTCAAGAAATTTGTGTGTTTAGAATTCAAATGTGTTTCCTGAACACACATTACACTTGGCTGATTGGTATGCAGAATCTCATACACGTCGTCAAGATTATTCATAAGGCCTCTGCAGTTCCATTGAACAATATTTTCTCTTCCCATTATTTGGTGTGAGAGCTACTGGAGTGTGTATGTTTATGTGTCGTCTTTCGGGGCTGTGACTCTTGGATTGGGCTTTTTGGGCGGCCTGTCTGTAAGCTTGGACGACGGAGGCCGCTCCTTGCGCTGGGTTGCAGGCAAGAACGGCACGACGTCCATCTCGTCGTCCGATGTCCTGGGTGTGCCCGTCGAACCGGGCCCCCCGGACTTGGCCCCCCTTCGTGGGCCCTTCGTTTGACCCGCCACCGCCGCTGGTGTCGGGGGCACCAGAAGTGGCACGGGCGGTGCGGTGGCGGTGGGAGCCGGTCCGGGGCCCGTGGTGTCCATGGCACCCTCCAACGCACTGGACGATGGGGAGGCACGGACGGGACGGCACCGGTCCCGACGGAAGAGTTTGCCACCACAACCGCTGCTGGCTCAGCGAGCGGTGTGGAGGCGGGCTGGGCTGCCTGAGGCAACCCTGGGGGGGGGGGGGGGGGCGGGACCAAGTCCGACTCGCGGTACTGGGTCCCCGCCGAGACCAGATGCCGCTCCGCCCCCCGGCGAGCCGCGTCGGCGTACCTACCCAGGGGGAAAGAGGCGAACCTCTTCCGCGCCTCTGGGAAGGTGATGTTTTCTGTCACTTTTAGATGGATTATTTTCTTTTCCACTTGGAATTTCTCACACTTCCTGGAGTAGGCCGCATGAGGGCCCCTGCAGTTTGCACATGTGAGGTTGTCAGAATTGCAGTTGTCAGTGGGGTGGTCCTGCGCTGCACATTTCGCGCAGGTTGTTTTGCCGCGGCAAGAGGTTGTGCTGTGCCCGAACCGCTGGCACTTAAAGCAGCGGCGCGGGTTCGGTATGTAAGGACGAATAGAGCATCGGATGTAGCCTGCATTTATATATTGCGGAAGTGTCGAACGGTCGAAGGTCAGGATAATATGTCTGGTGGGGATTATCTTATCGTCCCTGCGGATCGTGATGCGGCGCCCAGCTGTGACGCCCTGGTCCTTTAAACCTTCGAGAAGGTCGGCATCTGTTTCCGTCAAGAGATCTGTCTCAGAAATCACACCCTGGGAGCTGTTTAGGCTCCTGTGGGGCGTGACCCTGGTTCCAGATCATTGATGCGGGTTTGTGCAAGAAGAGTGCGGGCTTGTTGTTCAGCATTGACTTCTACCAGGATTTCTCCGGTCCTGAGCTTTTTAGCTTGATATTTGCCACCTATGGTGCTTTGCAGAAATTTAGAGATCAAGAATACGGACATGGAAGCGACAGGTCGTGCTGAGTCAGCAGACTCAATCACAAGAAAACGAGCATAGTTATTCGCGGTTGTTGACAAGACAGTTGTTGAAAGAGGTGGGTACGAAACTTCGGTGCGGCCCCTTTTCGGGGGCCGATCACGTTTGGGGGGGGGGTTGGGAAATGCCATATGACACATTGGAAAGCAGGGAGACGGGGGTACTTTCTCCTTTGACCTTACCCTGGTAGCCAAAGAGGTCCCGGAGCTCCCTGCCTGGTGAACAGACAGGGAGCCCATCCGCCGGAGCTTGACCTGGGCTCCGACGGCCACCGTTCACGGCTTCTAACCCTCCACCTATAAACACATTGCCACGGTTGGATCCAGCGTATGTTTGGGGGCTCGGGGTCCGCGGTATCGCCAGTACGGTCACCAAGATTGCTCAAGGTGCCCCGTGCGGGGAGTGCGCTGAGGCAGCACTCACTCGTGGGTTCTCTCGACGGCAGCGGTGATGAGCCTCTGGGTCGGCCGCGCGAAGTGCGTCTCAGGAAGGCACCGCAAACTGCGTCTTGGATAGCGAACACAGATCATCGTACGCGTACGCCCCCCTCACATTTTCCCCCAGCGTCGCGCCATCGAGAGCCTAGTGCGGGCACAGAATGCTGCCCTCTCCCCTCCCCCACCGCACACTTTCGACTCCACCCCAGGCCGTCCACCAAGAGGTGGCTGCCCTGCTGCAGGACGACGCTGCCGGACATCTGCAAGTGTACACGGATGGATCTGTGCAACAGTCGATGAGCAGAGCCATAGCCGCCTGCACGGCCCTAGAACTCGGCACCAGCCAGGTGTGCAGCCTGCCCTTCCCTGCCTCATCCACCCACGCAGAGCTGGCTGGACTCCACTTGGCCGCGGATCTTCTTCTCAAGCAGGGCACCCAGGCCCGGGGGGCCATCATCCTGACTGACTCACGGTCCGTCCTCCTCCGTCTGCGTGCCGCCGACCAGCCAGCCAGCTCTAGTGGCTACGTTGAGCGGTCGCCGGCGGCCAAGCTTCATGCGGTGGAAGCGCAGGGGTGTCCACTGCGACTTCACTGGCTGCCATCGCACGTGAACATCACGGGCAACGTTTGCAGATGCCTTGGCCAAAGGTGCTGCTCGCCAGGCAGGGGTCCCAGTTTCCCTGGAAGTGGTGTCATTTGACGCTGCAAGGACTATCCTGGCACGAGTGGTGGAGGCCATACATCCAGATGCCCGAGTAGCCAGTGGCCAGGCCCCACGGGTCTTGACCGGACGCATTAGCAGAGACGCCCGGTCGCTCCTGCTTCGCCTGCGGCTCAATTGCTGCAACGTGGGAGAGCGCTTGCACCACCAAGGCCGCCGAGCGTCCCCCACCTGCGCCGACTGCCCAGAGCCCGAGACGCTAGAGCACCTACTGTGCTCTTGCCGCCAGCACGACACCGCGAGAGCAGAACTCCGGGCCACACTCCAGCGACTTAGTGCCCCAAGCCACAAGCTAGAAGACTTCCTGTTCCCCACGGGACCAGACGCCATTCGACGGGAGGTCTTCCAGCACCTACTCAACTTTCTGGTTACAACCGAACTAGCGCTGCGTTTGTAGCCATCGAGTCATGGACGAAACGAACGCGATATAGACTATCCCCCATCTCCTACCGCTCTTCTCTTCCCCCTTCTCTCTTCCTATCCTTTGAAGCCCCAATCCCCTTCCCTGGACTGGGTTGTATGAGGGTGAACTCCCCGTTGAGTTCAACAATACCCCAGGCCTTTTCTCTTCCCTCCTTTGTTAATAAATCACCACCACCACAACCCCCGGAGAGTGCTGGCTCGCGCCGCCACGGCGAGCCGCCCTCCCCTCCCAATTTCGCGACACTCTCCTCCTTTGCTTTCTTTCATCGTTCGCTTTTTCGTTCACTCGTTGGTCTTGCCATCGTTCACTCTGTAACGACGATGGCAACGCGGCTCAGCCCATAGACGAGCGACGAAGGGCTACGCCCTAAGAACAGCATGTATGTTCTTGCCATTTCACATTAT
Organism: Haemaphysalis longicornis; assembly: GCA_013339765.2. Taxonomy (NCBI): domain Eukaryota; kingdom Metazoa; phylum Arthropoda; class Arachnida; order Ixodida; family Ixodidae; genus Haemaphysalis; species Haemaphysalis longicornis. Next base: position 311,967,983 of record CM023449.1, on the reverse strand, counting down.
GATGATGATGGTTGGTGCTTAATGGCGCAAGGCCAACAAGGGAAAAGAGCGCCAGAGAAGAAGTTACTGAATTGTTGGTGAGAGCGTAAATACTAAAACATGCGAGTTAAAGTAAAAGTGACGCTAAACAAAAGACAATGGTGTTGAATTTCACATTAAACTTCTACGATGTGGCAGTAAGTCAAGTGTCGTGGTTACAATATTTTAGGCGTCAATCGTCACCGAGAACGGTAAGTTGAAGGGGTAACCGGAATAGTTAATTTTTTTTTCTCAAATTTTGGCCTGTGAATTTAACGCACTCTATCGCCTGGCTATGAGCAACGTCATAGAGAAGGGCTCCGGATAAATTTCGACAACTGGGAGATCTTTTAACGTGCCCTGAAATCTCGACACACGGAGTTTTTTCTTGTCGCCTCCGTCTGAACCATGTCCGTTGTACCATAATCATTTGTTTCCGTTAGTCTATACATCGACCGCACCAAAAGCTTCGTTTCTCTAGGGATTTTTTGTGACATTATTAAAATGGTTGACTGGTTGCTTAGGTTGGACGGCTTAATTTATTTTTGTTGATTCATTCATTCATTCATTCATTCATTCATTCATTCATTCATTAATTCATTCATTCATCGATACGTCAAATAAATGGTTAGTTCCGACATTTTCAGAGCGGAATGTCGTTTATAATATATCCCACAAAACTGTCCAGCTAATCTTTTCTTGTTCCATTTGGGAAAATTTGGTTTTCTACAGTCATTGTTGGCCCGTTGTCTTACTGTTTGCTTTGTAGGCTGCATATTAAGAATTTTTTCCCCACTTTCCTTATGTTTGGCGAAATTAAGGTACACTATCTGTTCCATTTAAATGATAACTGCTCTTATTCTACATGTTCCCGTCTAGTGAGCATTCGTTCTCATTTATTTCTGTGAAGAAATTACTATTGTGAGCGCTTACTCGTGCACTCCTGGACTTAACTGCATCCTCGAACTCCCGTAGACTGCCTATCCACCGTCCACCGGTGTGGTCAATTTCTCACCTGTACATAACCATTATAATCTTCATTTGCACATGATCATCATCATAAGTCGCTTGGTACTGAGTTACTAACGGGAAAGTAAACCAGGCAACCGTTCGCTCTGAATTCTCTTAGAGAAGCGTCCTGTCCCCTTGCTATATGTTTTTATACTGAATCATGAGAGGTTTGTACTTGTTTGTACTTGTTTGTACTTGTCAACGCTGAGTGCGTTGATACCCCATTGGCTTTTTATTTATTTATTTATTCATTTATTTACTTATTTATTTATTTATTTGTTTATTTATTTAAATACAAGCCTTCATATTTTTAGCTTGGACGCTTGTACACAAAAAATGCTACCAACAAAATAATCTATTTAGAAGGACCCATAACACAGCGAGAAAAACCGAAAGAATGTCTACATTGTCGCCCTTCAAGAAGTCAAGGACTTCGGGCTGCACGAGTATTTAAAGAACAAAGCTTCAGGAGGTTAAAACATTGAATCAACGCAATGTTACTTCAGGCCCACTTTTAATCATTGTTCATGGCTATGCGCCTCCGAATTTTCAAAGGAAGAACTAAACGAAATGAAAAGACGAAAGGTTGCTGCCTGCATGACCCTCTAACAATATTATTACTTTGTAGTTTCATGCATCAAAAATACAAGTAAAAGGGTGGCTGACACGTAACATTCTTTCTTTTCCTCAATTTCCTGTCTGGAGAGATGAAAGCCAGGAAAGCATAGAAAGATATACTGAAGCAAAAAGCAGGCAGGCGTTCGCGCCATCAAAAAAGAACGACGACTCGAGCGTTCCTTGAAGTGAATAATACGGTAAGCCACCCGTGCCAGCAACAACTTTCGTCCGATCTTGTGTGTGAAAGATGCTCGCGTCTGCAGATCGACTCAGAAGGTGCGAGATCCGGAAAATGCAACGAGGGGCGAAAGTGATGGATGAGCCAGCAGTCTTAGCTGCTCGAACTGCCTACGTTGTTAGATCAGAATGCAAGCATCAGACCCTCAGGCTATATAAAACCCGCAACCACACTTTCACGTTGTCTGTTTACTGCTGGTGTGAGAAACAGTTGCGAACTTCTTTGTTAGGACGGCGCACCGTTTTGCTCCCCAAGTGCAATTTTCATGCCAGTACGCAGCTCAGAAAATGGGCGTGCAGAATGTTCTTGCCTTTTCTTATCTATCAACCTAAACTCATAGTTATTCTTATCATGAGTTAACCCTTTACCTCTTGCTTAAAACATTGCTTGAAACTGTATTTTAAAACGTAAGAACCCTTTCTTCGTTTTTTATTAATTTTTAGCTTAACTTTGCTAAACGGAAACTTTAGCCTTTGCTAAACGGAAACTTTTGTTAATGAGTGAGTGAGTAAGTGAGTGAGTGAGTCAGTGAGTGAGTGAGTGATGATGATGATGATGATGTTTGAATGTTAATGGCGCAAGGCCAACTAGGGCAAAGAGCGCCAAGAAGGTCTTTTGGAGTGAGTGAGTGAGTGAGTGAGTGAGTGAGTGAGTGAGTGAGTGAGTGAGTGAGTGAGTGAGTGAGTGAGTGAGTGAGTGAGTGAGTGAGTGAGTGAGTGAGCGAGCCATCGATGATGATGGTTATGGGGTTTTAACGCGCCGACGCTGCACAGGCGATGAGGCGCGCCGTAGTGGAGCACTCCGGATTAATTTTAGCCACCTGGGAATCGCAAAAATCTCGACCACACGGGCGTTTTGGCTTTCCGCGTCTATCAGAAAAGCGGCCGCCGCGCCGGGAAGCGACCTAGCGTCCATGTGCTCAGCACCACAACGCCTTAGCCACCTAGCCACCGCGGCGGGTAAGGTCCATCGCAACCCGGCTATAACGCACCCGGTTAGAGCGAATTATGCTATATATCGAACAAAAATAATTCAGTTACGGAAATACATGGGAAACATATTCCTTATAGCGAAGTTGACATCCGATATATCGAACTCTGGCGCCTAGAATTGCCGCCGAAATGCATGATCTCGAGCGGCGATTGAGATGTGGATTGGCCCGCGACCACGGAGCAAGAGCCGCGACTGAGACATTGCGCCTCGCACGGAGCGACGTGACGCCCAATACTTTCCGTAACTGTTTCCGATGCGCGGGACTCGCGACGGAACCCGCCCAATCAGCGAGTCCGGACCAAGACAGCAGCATCGGTGAACGGTGGGAAGAGCTCGCCAACGTTCCCGGTGATGTCGCGAGTGAAATTCGTCCGACGCTTATAATAAAGCGCTTTCGGCAGTCGATGTGCTGCGCTAATGCTTCTTAGATTTTTGAGGACGCGGACTCGAACTGGTGCAAACAATGTTTCGTGTAGAGAATGCTATGGTAGTTGAAGCTGCCAAAACGAAAGTGAAAACAAAAATCACCGTTTTTTGCAACGTGGGCAAGTTAAGGCGGAAGAGTAGCTTTATTACTTCTAATAAATGGATTATTTTGGTACGGTAATGGCTACTGTACTGTGTTTGTTTCTGCATACGCGGATGGCGGAGTTGGGGAGGGTGCGGGGGGCTCTCGCTGATTGCGAACTCGTAACAATAAGCTCGTCATAGGCGGGTTCGGCTATATCGAACTATTGGATATATCGAACTAATTGCGGTGCATATTGCGGTTCGCTATAAACGGGTTTGACTGTACTTTCAATATTTCTAGAAATCAGGTTTTAACACGGAGGCATAAACGAATGTGTATTTGTATATGCTTTGTTTATTGCGTTCCCTCAAATGTGGAGCAAGGCTTCAGTTGTGTCCCTTTCTTGGCCAACAACAATGACTCATCTTTGGAGGCAAAATTTTGCTGCCTTTATTGCGGGATTCTGTACTATAGAAAATTTTGTAACTCTTGAGGAGGAGAGGGGAGGGAGGAATGCCTTTATGATGAAGAGAAGTCAGCCTGGCAGCGAGCTTGGCTTGCTACTCCATATGAACATGCGAGGGGTGAAAATGAGCGAAGGAAGCGAACACACAAAAACTCACACAAACACTAACAAACGCAAATAGGCACACAGAAACCGACAAACGCAGAAGCACACACACATAGCACACGCACAGTACTAAAGTTGAAGTACACTTTCACAGAGTTTCGTTCAGGCGGGAGCCACGGAGAAATGTCACCAAGGCCCTTGTACTCCTTGTTGCGGCGGCAGTGGAGTGCCATGGACCGATGACGTTGTAAAGTTTCACGGGTGCATCGGCACGCAGTCCCAAAGTTTTTTTCAAGGTTTGCCGTGGGGTGTCATAGCGTGGACATACACACAATACCTGGTCTATGTCCTCACGAACACTGTAAGCGTGACAGTGAGGAGAAGCAACTCGGCGCGTCTTGTGCAAGTAGTGGCCGGTAGAAGCGACGTTGAGGCGAATGCGGTGAACAACTGCTTCGTCGCGTTTCCCAAGGCCACACGGAATTCGCCAAGTGCAGGCAGGATGAATTCTGTACAATGGGTCATAATTTTTTTCTTGAATTGTGCCTATGTCTACACGTGTACACGTTTGCGTCGTCATGTACGTTTTTTGTTCTTTTTGTTCTTAGGCGCTCTGTGCTTCCTCGACATCATTTGCTCAACTTTTTTATTCAACTTTATTCAGAGATGTGTTTCTTGCTTTTCACTGCGTGTCACTTCTTATTTAACTTTAGTTTTCTGTCTAATTTTTGGCTTCCCAATCTCTCACATCCACCTCACTGCATTGTAATCATCCCCATCTGGCGTAGCAAGCTCTGCCTCTGGCAAAGCTGACCTTTCCAGCCCAGATTAAAGAGCTCCCTCTCCCTCTCTCTCACTCTCAAACTTGATTTTGTAGGTATTAGTTATCGAGCCGTCTAGTAATTTGCCGCTATCCATAACGCTCGATTTCTAGTTTCTCGCAATATCACTCCCGAAAACGTTGCCTTTTGTCGCGTACAAAAGAGAAATATTACAAACATCGATAACTGCCCAGTAAGTGCTAACATTCATTTAAACGCGCTTGTTCTTGCGCAGGAAGCAGAAGTTCATGCCTTGTTGCATCAGTTACGAAAACGGGCCGTCAAAAATAACACGAACGCAGCTCCACGAAGCTTCGCATTTTTTCTGCACTGATTTCGAAGGCGGATCGTAAGCGTCGTTTTCAAAAGTAGACACCGCCAATAGTTACGCAACGTCGATTACGCCCGCTATCTAGCGAATGACTAAAAGCAAAAGAAAAACTGCAGCTTCTCTCGCTACAACCGCCCGTGGGCAGCGCTATAGAAGCATCATACCGATGCCGTTGCCTGTAATGTGTACCGGTATGTCGGCAACGCGCTGCATGTGACCGCCGCGCGGTATCATTCGGTCACGTCTGCCTCCCTTAGGCTTCAGCAACGCAGCTTTACAGCTGACTTTTGTTGGCGGATTTATGGATCGTTAATGTCTTTCCGGCGTCCGCAAAATGTGGCCACCAAAAAGCCAACCACGCGCACGTAATTCTCTAATATATAGCCAGTTCTTCCGAACAGTTCCCGCAGCGGCTCCGCTTTCCCCCGTAGCCGTTAGGAGGCGGTGTGGCGATACTTGGGCTGCCCTATTCACGCCCAGCCTTGGGGGCAAGATGCCGGAGCTTTTGGTACGTGTGGTCATTTTGTCGCTCTCAGCAAAGGCTAGCAAAGCAGACGCCGCTTCTCGATTCATGACGAGAGTCGTTACCGATGACGCAAGCGGGTAAAGTTGCGCTTCTTTCGCTCGATATTCGAGACCGGTTACAAAACTCCCGGCGTGTCGCAATTAAGGGCAACTTTTAGTGACTTTTAAACGCATCGCTAACGTCCAATACCCGGGAAACACGAAGCAGTGGCAGTAGTTCGGCGGGAGCCTAAGAGGACGTGGTTGCAGCGATCGCTGCGTTGGACACGTGCCGAATTAAAATAGTTACACGGGACAAATTCTCTAAAACCACAGCCGCCGTCGTTTCGAAGTGACATGGAATTGATGTGCGAATACATCTATTTCTCTGTTCGCAGATACTGCAGGTGTCCGACTAAGCGTAGAAATCTCAGAGCGCATCCCACTGATGGGCCCGTCTTGGAGGGCCCCAAACGACACGCAAAACGACTTTCCGGAAAGAATGGTATTGATTGTCTGATGTCCTTAGACGACAACAGAGAAATTTTCTTTTTGTTTATTGAAGAATATTAGCTGCCAACCTAAAGTGAGCTGGCTTTTTGAAACTTTGGATCAATTAAAAGGTTTGATGGCTGCCTTAGTAGAAACACGAAAAAAAGCCACAAAAACTCTGGGAGTTGTAAACAAATGCGCAAACCTTCTTCGCCCGCTTCTTCGTTTTCCCAACAAGAAATTATTTTGTGGCATTGAAGGGACACGTCAGTCCAGGCAGCACCTCCTTTTATATACTTAGAGTATCCCTTAGACCTGTAAAATCAAACAGACCTCGGTGACTTCGTGGACCCATTCAATTTTATTGGTTGCTTTTTATTGTTTTTTTTTTGTTTTGGGGTAATCACATTCGGAGTACCACGAGGAACAAAAAATTCCCCGAGCACAAGCCATGTCTACTGAATATAAGGATGTCCCGAATACCCAGTATGTGAGTGGTCCGCTCTACCGGCATCATCTTTGCCATGGTGGCTAGGGATCTCATTGACACAAATTCTGATATCCCCGGGATGCCCAGAAAATCATACAGTCGAGTCCACTTATAACAATATCGAGGTGCCATGAAAATATCATTGTTATAACCGATTATTGTTATAAGCGGTTTATGCCGAAAATAAAGAAAACGTGACAAACAAGAGCATTTAATGAGGGGAACATGATAAACAAGAGCACTTAATGAGGGGGAAGTTGCTTAAACTTTTCACTTTTTAGCAGGTAGAAAACCGTAAGCAGTCAGCTTCGACTGCTTACTGGCCATCTTATTGACATCTTTTTGCAAAGCGTCCAACTGCTGCGCGTGGCCGAGCGGAAGGTTTTTAGCAAGCACAAGATCGCGCAGGGAGTCGATCATTTGCAGCGCTTCCTGATGCGACACAACCTGCATGGGTTCCGGTGCTTTTTCTACAGGCGGTGCACCCTCAGAATGGACTGCCCCACTGCCCGTAGAGGCACCCATCCGGTCCTCCTCCCCCTCCTCCGCGTCGCCGCGGCAGGCGAAAGCAGCGGTGGCATGCGAGCCTCTTCGGCGCGCACTCGCCGCGTGCGAGGCCAAGTGCGCTATCGCCTGGCCGCCGCGCGTATGCTCTCATGCCCTTTTGCGTAATAGGCGGGGTTGGGGTGGCATTGTCGCAGCGTTTTTGCATTTTTGTTTCGTTCAGGGTTGGTTCCAGTGCCCACATTTAATTGTTATAACCGATATTGCATCATGACAGCATTGTTATAAGCGGTTTATTTTGCCATAGAATACAATGAAAAGCTGACGGTGCCGCGGCTGTCCATTGTTATATCCCGATATATTGCTAAAACCGGTATGTTATAAGTGGACTCGACTGTACATGTCTACAGTGGCGGCGATTAAGATGCCGCTCAATTATCTGCATAAACGTCATGCTGATTCTGTACATATCGTGATGACTGATTGCGACGGGCGCCTGCCTTCACCCAGAACGAGGAAATAGTGTGATAACTGATTGAGACAGGCTGCTGCCTCGCCTGGAGGGGACAAACTAGTGTGAGGACAAATCCCCTAATAAGGACGCATTTCTATGCGTCACCTGTAGATCCCCATCATCACACAGTGGCCTCAGCCACTTCTTCGTTTTGTAAATTATCATCATCATCATCGTGTGATTTTTGTGTTCTTCGGCCATGATCGCTTGAATAAAAGGCTGCCTTGAATCTTCGCCTTTCAATATATAGACCGATGAATCGTCGACAACCACCTCATCGTCGTCAGTTTCACAATACCGAGCCTCCGTATTCATCAGGAAGTCAAGCACTCGCACCCCAAATCGTCGACGGCTGCAAAGCTTTACACTTATGTCTTGAAGTCAAATTTATCGCAAACGTGACCTCACTGACTAAATGGAGACTATTCACCGATTAAAAAAGCGGCTTTTCAAGCTTTAAATAGAATTGCGGCTTACACGATCAACAATCTCTTAGCAAGTCGCATATGTGATGTAATTGCCACTGAAATTAGAAGAACTAAGATAATAATATTTCCGTGGGTTCCCGGATACATTGGAATACGTCGAAATTCACGAGCAGACAAACTAGCAGCGACCTCTCATTCAAACTGTACTTGTACCACCGTGGCTGTTACTAGAGGTGATGTGAAAAATTATTAGAAACAACTGAGGACGCAGATTACTTTAGAAACCTGGTCGGCGGCGGATAATTATCGTTAATCGCTGTTATACCAAGTGGACCGCTCTTTTGCACACCCTTGTGCGTTTCACCTGGGTCGATCGGTTGACACGTTATTACATCGCCCTCTCCTTGACGTGGCCTATACCAAGAAATTCATTTAGCGTATTCAATTTGCTGATGACGCTTGCTGTGCTTATGGACACCAAATTGAAGACGTGCGTCATGTCTCTTGAGTACTGTCTGCGACCGAGCGGAAAAAATTAAGAAACACGCTTAGTCTGCTATCTCAGACACTCCTATCTTTGCCGAAACTGTTGGGTCCGTGGGAAAATATACGTAACCAAACCAAAAGATTCCGTCTTGCTTTCAGGGAGTTTTTCCAAGGGATGAAGATGTGCGAACACTCCTAATAGCGCGCACATTCCTCTGAATGAGTGTAAAACACACAATGGTTTTAGGTATAGAGGGACAGTAGCTGTGTCGAATCATGGCACTTTTAATGTGATATCTATATATATATTGGTGTCTTGGTTCATAAGAGGACTCATGGACTGAATTAATCATTATTCGCTAGTGGGCTAGTGGGACAATCTCTCACCTGTACATACCAATTATAATCATCATTTGTGGACAATCATCATCGTTGGGCCTCGTTCTGCTTCCGTCTGACTCACCACTGATGAGCTTTTTAGTAGGTATCTGTTAGACCTGTAATTCTGTTTTTATTTGTATATTTGTGACGATGTTGATAAATTGAATTGGGAACAAGTGGGAATAAGGGTTCATGAAGAATACCTCAGTAACCACAGATTTGCTGATGACGTTGCCTTGCTAAGTAAATTGGAAGACGAATTGCAAAGCATGCTTACCGCACTGGAGAAACAGAGTATAACCGTGTGCTTGAAAATTAATATGCAGAAAGCTAAAGTAATGATCAATAACCTCGGGACAGCACAACGATTTGAGATAGGTGGCGAGGCAGTGGAAGTGGTAAGCGATATATCTACTTAGGCCAAGTTGTGACCCCGGATCCCAATAATTGAGGCAGAGATAATTCGAAGGATTAGAATGGGTGTAGTGCATTCGGCAGGCATTCTCAGATAATGAATGGCAGCCTACCATTGTCCCCGAAGAAGAAAGTGTATGACAGCTGCATCTTACCGGTACTCACCTACGGGGCAGAAACTTGGAGGCTCACTAAGAGGGTTCAACTTAAATTGAGAACGACTCAGCGGGCAATGGAGCGGAAGATGATAGGTGTAACATTAAGGAACAAGAAGAGAGCGGAGTGGGTCAGGGAACAAACGCGTGTTAACGACATAGTTGAAATTAAGAAGAAATAGAAATGGGCGGGGCATGTAATGCGAAGGCAAGATAACCGTTAATCATTAAGGGTAACAGAGTGGACCCCTAGAGAAGGCGAGCGTTGCAGGGGGCGGCACAAAGTTAGATGGGCAGGTGAGATCAAGAAGTTTGCGGGATAAATTGGTCGCAGTTAGCACAAGGACCGGAATATTTGAAGATTAATGGGAGAGACTTTGCCCTGCAGTGGGTGTAGATAGGATGATGATGATGATGATGATGGTGATGATGAAACTCTCTAATAAATCATAATTTCTCTTTCTCTCTACTTATTGGGCATCTTAGGACTAAACATGGACAATGGTTGTAAGATATTTTTCATCAATATTCCAATTGGGCTATCAGTGGTCACATTAAAGGACTTGTTGTTTCGGTATAATTTTGTCCTTTTTTGATTTAATTTACTTACTTTATCATAACGACTGAATGTCTTAACTTCGCCAATGACCCATTTTTGTGCAGATACAAGTTATCGCAGTGTTAGCGTTCAGGTAATCTACAAAGAAAGTTCATGCATTGCAAATAACGACGCTACCACACTATCATAGCTCCGGTGGCTTCATCAGTCTTTTTTCGAGGCCTTTCTGAAGCACTTCCCGACCTGCGACGGTCATTGCGAGCTTTACGTTTCCATGCCGAGTCCAGCATGAAGAATGTGAAGGAAGTACAATCGAACGCTGTCAACGGCGTGCAGCATATATTCGAGGAAGCCCTCCCCAGCCAAACTCTGCATGGCTCAAAACGCAAAGGCAAGGCCGACGGGCGCTGGCCGTCTCTCACGCAGCAAGCCTGGCTTGGATCGTACAGTAAAAAAGAGAGACAACAACGCGGCTATAGGTTTTCAGGCAAGAAAACCTAGCCGGACCAGCGGAACTCAGAAGATCTCGTCCAGTGGTGGTATTTCGCTCTTCGCCGAGCATGTAGGAGACGCGGCGCATTCATCATTTCTGTTGAACGGTTTTCCCGCTGCGTCCTTTTGTGCTCGCCCTGTACGATTGCGCGGGCCTCTGTTCTCGGCTTACATGTCGCCGGGAACGACTTACTTTCAAGACTGCCTCCTCTTGAAATCCTTGCTTTGGTAGAATTGCGGAAACTTGTGTTATTGTTGCTTTTTTTTTCTCCAGAGACATGCTTACATTATTCGTCTTCTAATTTCGAGTGGAATTTCGCTAGGCCGTTTTCCCTCGTTATCAAAGCCCTTTGGCGAGTGCGTAAACAGGAACAGCTTTCTAACTGGGGAGAGAGAAAGAGAGAGAAACATCTTTAATGGGCAAGTGAGGTCAGCCAGGCTGGGCGCCCGACTTGCTACACCAAATGGGGGTGAAGGTGTCATGAAAATATATGAAAACTCTCACTTACACTCAAACACACAGACGAACACAAAAAACACACACACAATCAGGTGATATAGTCATTTGTCTGAGAGTTCATAGCTCAGTCACAAGTCCAGTGCTCCGGAGGAACGTTAAGAGCACTTTTGTTGCGCGACTTGCCATGCCGGTTGTAAGCCAGGGCCCAAGGAGGTGACTCGAAGAGATCTGGGCGGACGCGGGCAGGCCCAGAGAAAGCTTTGCCGTGGTGCGCTCAAGTTCGTAGCGAGGACATGCGCAGAGAACATGTTCCAGGTCCTCGCGAACTCTACAGGTAGGGCACAGGGGCGAGGAAACTCGACGTAGTTTAAAAAGGAAATGATTAGTGCAATCCACATTCAGTCGTATTCGATGCAGGACAGCTTCATCTCGCTTGCACAGACCGCTTGGCATCCGAAATCGACACTCTGGGTCTATTGTGTGCAACGGATCGTAGGTCTTATTTGGGTCGGTCCACAGCAATCGCTGAGAACTCTTGGCAAGCGATGACGCCAGAGTCGCTTCGTCTCGCCTTGTGAAAGGCACTGGAGTAATAATTGGGCTGAAATGCGCTGATGCAGCAGATCTGTCGGTTTCCTCGTTTCCAGCGACACTGCAGTGAGATGGAAGCCACTGGAGAACAACGACGTGGTGGTTGTTTATTGCCTGCGTGTGCAGGCCATTAATTTCTTGAGCAAGCTGCTCTTGTGGCAGCTCCATGAGGTGCTGAAGGGCTGCTCGAGAGTCGGTGAAGATTGCCCATGCCTGAACTGGAGCAGTTAAAATGTGTTGCAATGCAGAACGCAGGGCCATGAGTTCAGTAACCATCGACGAAGTTTTGTGACCTAGTTTTGCGGTAATTTTTGTGCGGGTTGATGGGATCCATATTCTGATGACAGATGACGTATCCATCACTGATCCATCCGAGAAAATGTGAGTAATTTTGGTAGGTAGTAGCAATGTGCTCCAATGAAAAGAATTTCAGAGCAGGCTGAGGCAACTTAGCTTTGCTCTGGATGCCGGGAACGGTTAATGTTATTTTCCAGGATGCAAATATCCATGGTGGCTTGGTATGCTCTGGTGGGCTCTGATACACTGGTGGTAATAAGGCACGTACCTCGGCTTCCGAGTCACAAGCCAGCGGATGGTCGACAGTCCTGGTCACAAACCGCAAGCGTGCGCGAAGGAGTTCTTGCTGACAGAGAACCGTTGGAGAGAGGCGCCTACTCTCCCTGAGAGTCCCAAGGGTTGAATTTTTTTAGGCACCCCAAGGCACACACGAAGCACTTTGGCTTGTAAGCCTTCTAGAAGCCGTGAGTTGGTTTTTGTGAGAGGCCCGAGGGCAGGCAAGCTGTAGCGAAGCAATCCCTCGCAGAGTGCATTGTAGAACGTGATGAGAGACTCCACCGAGCAACCTCCCGCACTGCTGGAGATCATGCGGAAGATCGATGCGTACGCCTCAAGCTTGTGCCTCAGTTGTCGTATATGTGGGGACCACGTCATGTTCTTGTCAAAAGTCACTCCTAGAAATTTGTGGCTGTCAACGTAAGATATAAGAACGCCTCCAAGTTTAAGAAAATACCGGGAGAGATCACGCCTGGTGAAGGCTATCGCAGCAGACTTCTCCGCCGATATTTCGAGGCCACGTGCTGCCAGAAAGGTTGCCATTGAGTTAATGGCCCTTTGAAGCCTCGCGCGCAAAATCCACCGGTTGCTTCCTGAGCACCAAATGCATATATCATCAGCATAAAGAGAAATTAGAACGGATGGCGGCAAGCACTGCTCGATTCCAATTAGGGAAATGTTAAACAAAGTCGTGCTTAAAATTCCTCCCTGGCGGACACCTCGACGCAGTGTTGAGTCCAGTGTCACCTTCCTTAGTAGACATGTACACTGACCTGCCGGATAGATAATTGCAGAGCCATGCATACATTCGGCCTCGAACTCCGACGGACTTCAAGGCTATCTGGATAGCTTCATGCGACACAGAATCAAACGCTGCTTTAACATCGACACACACTGCAATGGTAATGCGACGCAAGGCTTTGGCTCGCTTGACAGGACTCACGAGGGCCAGGATATTGTCAATGCTGCTCCTGCCTTTTCTGAAACCAGACATCTGCTGAGGATATATGTGTATGTTCGTCAAGTCCCAATTGAGGCGTAGGTACACCATTTTCTCCATAAGCTTACCGACACAACTCAGTAGAGCAATCGGTCTGTAAGAGTTGATGTCCGTGTGTACCTTTCCGGGTTTCAGAACAGGTACAACAAGTCCCAACTTCCAGCTAGCGTCTAAACAACCGTACTCCCAGGAACGATTGAAAATGGCAAGTAGCAATGTTTTGGCCTTCTTGCCCAGGTGAGAAAATGCTGCGTATGTATTGCCGTCAGGGCCAGGAGCCGAATCTAGGCAATTGAAGATACACAAGCAGATGTGTTGAGAACTGTGATCATCATCATCATCACCACCACCACCAACATCATCATCATCATCGTGGTAGTCGTGGCCGTCATCAGCCTATCTACGCCCTCTGCAGGGAACAGACCTCTCCCATGGATCTCCAATTATCCCGGTCCTGTGCTAACTGCGACCAACTTATCCCCGCAAACTTCTTGATCTTGTCTGCGCATGTAACTTTCTGGCGCCCCCTGCCACACTTGCCTTCTCTAGGGATCCACTCTGCTACCCTTCATGACCAACGGTTACCTTGCCTTCACATTACATGCCCGGCCCGCACCCATTTCTTCTTCTTAATTTATATGATATGCCCTTAACACGCATTCGTTCCCTGACCCACTCCGCTCTCTTCTTGTCCCTTAATGTTACACCTATCATCTTCTGTTCCATCTCTCACTGAGTCGTCCTCAATTTAAGTAGAACCCTCTTAGTGAGCCTTCAAGTTTCTGCCCCGTAGGTGAGTACCGGTAAGTTGCAGCTGTCTCGCACTTCTTCTTCTTGAGGGACAATGGTAGGCTGCCATTCATCATCAATGAGAACTGTGACATGGACATCGAAAGAAATTATGAAGAAATATCTGAACAGATGTTATTGTTAACTATCTGGTTGGCATAGGAACCGGACGGTTGTTGTATAGCGCCACCTTCGCTTCTTCGAACAGTGCCACCCGTGGCAAACCGCTTGTCAGTGGAATACCGTTCGCGATCAGCAGTGCGTAATTGTGCATGGCTTTCCGTCGTTCTGCGGTGCGTCTTGCAAGGTAGAAGTTACTACAAGAGCGTTTTCGGATCGGTGAATCTTGAGAGTGGATTGGGCCTTGATGAGGCATCATGACTATGACTCACGCCAATACGCAGTAAGTGCAAATCAGCACCCGACGCTCAATACGCGAAGCTACAATATTGAACTGAAATGCAGGTCTTTCCTTCGTGCAACTTTTCATGCCGTACTGTTGGCCTGCGAGTAGATTGGCGCATCGAGGAGTAAATTGCAGCTACATGCTCATGAAAAGCTGGCATGGGCAGCGGATTCAAGCATGCTACTTCGCTGACCATTTGGCAGTTGATGAAGAAACGAAGTCGTGCACGAGTGAAAGAAAAAGTTGGGGCGCATAATGCTAAGATTTAGCCCAAAATAAAAAGCCGTTCTCAATAGCGAGGCTACGTAACCGCATTGGCTACGGTAGAAGCATGGTTAATTGCATGAAGCGTGTAAGCACGGAATGGCGCTTTCTGTGGATATTCGAAAAAGGACGTTGTACAGTCATGGACAATTCAAATGCGAACCGCGGAGCGCATGGCCGAAGATACCGGTGCCGTTACCTGGCAGCGGCCGTGGAAAACGCACGGACATGCGCAGTTGAGATGTCGGGTGCGAGGCTGCGTGTCCCACTGCGATATGTCGCCCTCTCCTTGCTCGCATGCTTGCCTTGCCGCCATGCCGCAAGGGCGCTGCAAGCACTGAAAGTACCAGCGCTGCAGCAGCTGAAGCTGTTGGTCGCGTTGAGAGCAATGCGGCTCGTATTCGCTTGCAGCTGCGGCCAGTGCTTGCGTGGGAAACGCGTGCACGCTCTCGTAAGGCATGCTGTTGCTCATCATGCTTTCTTGAAGAAAACAATCACACAGATATGGAGCCAAAATAAATGCATGCCGCCTAGCTTCTGATGGCGCTGCATTATTTTGCGTTCGTGGTGCAGTGGCTCGGGAATCCAACAATGAACTGGCCGCTAAGAATGCGCCTTTATTTAACGGAGTCATGGCTGAGTCATTTCGCGGAGTTGGTGCTAGTAGCAAATAATAGATATACCACCAGAATTCATCGCCAATGATATAAATTAACTGCAAGCATTGTGTGGTCTGGGAAAATTACTGGCAGAATTCTAATATTAACAAAAATTAGGAAGATAGGCAGGTCCAACCATTCTATAGGCAAGTTGCCCTTCCACAACAATTTTGGCGGCCTGCTTTTCTCATTTGGTTTTTTTGGCAGTCCCGTCAGTGCTTGTATAAATCTGCGGAGCGGGCAGCACTGAGCTTGGTGTGGGAGTGACCCAGGTGTCCGTCGTTATTTGCTCAGGTTACTGAACCCCGCATTCAAGGCTATGTCGGCAATGTGACGCCGGCACACACGGCGAGCAGGCGCTCGTGTGAGCCGTGCACAGACTGGCCGCAGATAAAAAATTCTCTCCATCTTCCCGCGAGGGGAACCCAGGGGTGATGCAAGGCATCTCACGGGGTTCAATTCGCGTTTCCGTTATGTCGGTTACCCAAATGTGGTTGAAGTGTAGCGAACCTTAAATGATGCTCAATCGTACGTAGATTTCCAATTACGTAAAGAACGTCATGTTAGTGTCCATTTCAACTCATCGGAGCAGCAGGTGGAGCAGCAGTCGGAGCAGTAGCAGCGAGAGCGACTGACGGAGCGACTGAGGAGCGCGCCGCAGATACCGCGGTTATATAGCCGCTCCGCGAGAGAGAGTGATGAGAGAGAGACGCGCATGCGCGCTAACGCACATCTGGCATGGCGAGGAGAACGAGAGAGAGTGTAGCATACGCGCGCTAACGGCGCGCTGACGCACAGCTGGCATGGCGAGGAGAACGCGCTAACGCAGCTGGCAGGCGAGGGGAAAGGAGGAGGGTTGCGGACGCATGCACGCCGGATGGAAGGACAGGCCGAGTGTAAGAGATGCCTTGCATCTAATATCTCGCGCCGCGTCGCTAACAATTCTTTCAGCGCTCTTGCGGCATGGCGAGAAGGCAAGGATGCGAGCGAGCAGAGGGCAACACATCGCAGTGGGACACGCAGCCTCGCTCCAGAGATCTCAACTGCTCATGTCCGTGCGTTTTTCACGGCCGCTGCCAGGTGACGGCATCGGTATCTTCGGCCATGCGCTCCGCGGTTCGCATTTGAATTGTCCATGACTGTACATCCATGGGCATGCCCCAAACATGTTTTACGGGCTACACAAGCCCTGATCCCGTCCTTGCAACCCAAAGGTCTAGACCAGTATCTAAATAACTCAACGCCTCTATGCGCACCAACTTCTTCGAAATCAGCCCCAGCATCTTTATGACGTCATCATCTGGCGCAGCAAGTTTTTTAACGATCGCTCTCTCTCTTCTTCTCTCTCTCTCTCTCTCTCTCTCTCTCTCCTTAGTAGAGTTTAGGAATTATTCTGTCCAGCGAAGCAAACATACTCCGACTGTGCAGTACACCAGAGGACAAGCCATTTAGTCCCTATTTGGAGTATTTAGGTTAACTGTGTACAACCTAGGCTCTTCTCTCGCATGATGAAAAATGACTGTAAACAAGTCATACGGTAGTTTTCAATCTGTTAGCCATGGAATTGTCATAAAAACTCTCTACAAGCCACTCACTTGCATTAGAAAGCCCCTTTGAACATGGCATTTTTATGGTCCGCACCATAAGCCGCATTAACTATGCATTTTACCGACAACTTCCACTTGGTGACAACGAAACTTTTTGGTATATATCCCCGTGAAGGAAGAAGCTCCTTTCCTCAGCATTACTTGGAATACTATGGCAATGCCCATACACGCGACAAGCCCTTTGTCACTAAGGCACTTCGGCATAGGCATTTTCGCACACCAAGTGGGCATGGCAGATGCTATCTGAAATAAAATACGGGAGATGCTACATAACGATGACGTTGCATCGCTTCCCGTACATATATCAAGAACATTTTTAGCGTTTGCGCTTAACCAAAATGACCTTTTCTGATTCGTGCTGTAGTCTGTACATTTTGGGCAAAGCCTACGGAAGCTCCGTATCCCCTTTCCCCCATACCGTTCCCCACTTCTGATTTTATTTTATTTTATTTTATTCTTGCGTGAAAAAAACAACAACAACAAACACGTTCGCGCAGAGGGAACCGGGGAAAAACCGTACTTGCTAACCCCAACCCCCTGGTGCGACAGGCGGCAAGCGGCATTGGCCAATATTAACAAAAATTAACACAAACTAAAAACGCAACGTATATAAATAGATGCAGTGACTATAAGCAGTACTCAAAATACATAATAAACAGGGTTTGTAAAAAAAGGAACTTCCAAATACAGTAGCGAGAAAGTGGAAAATATTTATCCTTACCAACATCATGAATTAAGTACAAAGATGCTACGTGTACGGTTAAAAGGAATGGTAGAAATTTCTTGAAAATTATTTAGTAAAGATGGCAATCTGCATCGCAACATTTGTTCTCCATATTATGTTCGCAATTTTTTTGCTTTCCCTGTTTCAGGATTGCGAGTAGAATATATCGAAGACAGTTTTTCTAGACCAGCTAGATTAATTAGTGAGCCTTTATTTACTACTGCTTGTTTGTAACATCGGCAAAGTTTATAACTGTAAATAGAATCCATGCGAATAACATTTAACTTTTTAAATAGTTCTCGTGTAGGAGAAAGATGCCGAACCTTGCTGACTAGGCGAATAGCTCGTTTTTGTAAAACTTATTTATTCTATATTTTCCTGACTTGTGGAAGCCCAGATTAGTACTTCGAAGGGATGTGTCTATTTGGAGTTCTGTGCATACGTGAGACATTGACATGCGTGGATAGATTGAGAGAGCATAATCGGGAAAGGGCGTTGAAGATAAAGTGAGCCGCTTAAAAACATTTCAACCGTGCTATGCTATCAGTTTCGCCCCGGTAAACATATGCAATGAAACAAAGTTCAAGGAAGGAAGTGCTACTGTGTAACGTTTACCTGTCACTGTATCCCACCCACATCGCCGCCAAAAAAGAAAGGAACAGCTCTCCTGTGATGTCATGCGCAAAGGCGTCTCCTGTTGGTCTTGCCTGCCCGACGGCAGGCACAAGTGGGCGTCGGTGTATTTCAGGTGCTGCTCACGTAGGCCGGCTGTCACGGGGCCACCGTCTTTGGACGACGCACGTCGATTTTACGTCAGGGGATATTTTCCCGAGATTTCTCCGCTTAATCCCCGCGCTGTGGCAGTGACAGCAGGCCTGATACATCCTGAATTGCGTCAGCAGAAGGCGGTGACGTTTTAGAAGCGAAGGGCACAAGCAGATTGGGAGCCCAAGTTCGATTTGCATTAAAAATGTTCAAATGGAAAATGGACAAGAAACAAGCTCTTGCAAAAAAAGCCCGGACAGCTGTCTACAGCATTCGAGGCGGTTGTACCTTTCCGTTAGCCCCATGGGACTATTTTTGATTATGTTCCCTTCACCTACGCGGCTTGACGCGTACCGTGCACAAAAAAATATGACTGTAAAATTTTTCTACCTCGAATAGCGGTCCATCCGCCACCATTTCAGGTTATCAGTGTGCATGTACAAATATTTTTGCTGCTGTTGTTCGATTATTCTCGTGCAAATATAAAAACAGCTGATCAACAGCACTATTGTTCTTGTTCTGTTTTTCTAACGTTCTATGTTCGCTTGCTGTAAAGGCTGTGTTTTCCCGTAAAGAGAAAAAACCTTCTTTCTGAGAGCTATATTTAATTTCAAAGCGTCCATGTTTCACTCGGTTCCTATGTTCTTTCGGGCGAATCAAGGGAGTGACCCACTGCGTCTTTCGTTGCAGTTTGCTTTGGTTGCCTTGACAACGGGTGGGAAAGTCTGGCAAGACGATTCTCGCCCTTACGCGCCTGCCCTGCTCTCATTTCAGCCTCTGCCTGGCGCTGAGCTCGGACTTCAGCTTCATACACATCGCCAACATTCACTCATTGAGCGTGAAGACGGCATTACACTGCTTTTTTCCAGCAGCGCTTTTGCTAGTTTCAACTCCGAAAATGAGAGCTATGCGCGTCTAAATATCCAGAATACTCCCCTTCATTCTATACAGCTCCCGATATCCCAAAGTATAGCAAACTGCGGTGCGAGAGCCTATCCGAAACGTCGATTTCTGACGAGCTTCTTGCACGGTGGCAGCGAGCGCGCCGTACAATAGACGGCATTGCGCACGAGTGTGCCTGATGACACCGACAGACAGCGCGAAAAGAATGCGGCTCCTAGCGACGCAATAATGCGTGCTCTTCGTGTGACAGCGCCAACGTGCAGACATCACGCAGACACGGCAAGAAAGAAAAGGTAACAAAAAATGCCGCCAACCACGGGCAAGCACAGAACGCTCGCGTAGATGTCTGCCTTTTGTCTGTACGCTTGACGACTCGCAGTTAGACGCAGCGGGCAGGAAGCCACAGCCCCCCGGCTCGTCCAATCAGGATGTAGAACAGTGGCCATCTCTGAATCACTGCGTCGGATATTTGTTATATCGCTAGATACTTCTCACTCAAGAAATGGGGGAAGGTGGCGGGCGATTAATGAGCACCCACTACTGTATCCTAACAACTATCTACGGCAATGCAACAACAGAAAGGTACTTCTTACGCGATTGTTAAAGTCGGAGAGTTAGCTCTCAAGCGTGGAATACACGCAGCCGATTCCTCTGCCTGGGCTTTGATGATGCTGCACGCAAACGGAGAAGGAAAGAGGTGTACCTTTCTTTGTGTGCCTGCTGCGGTAGGCGTGAGGCTGTTCGTCCTTTGTAGCGGCGGTTGCCGGCGAAGCCGCAGGCACCGAGGTCGTCAGGCCTGCGAGAACAAAGAAACAAGGGTTGTGAGAAAAAAGAATGCTGCCATCAGCGTCGTGTCAAGTGGTGAGAACCGTGGACGGGGAAAGCGTAAAGGACCAGGGACGGGAAAAAGGCCGGCACACACGGGCACCTCCTAGCAAACTGGCACAATGGCGAAAGACCTCTAAGGACAAGAGAGAACATCTTGATCTTCTCAATCCTGAAGGGCCGCTTGCCTGCTACCGCTGGGCCTTGACTCCGGAAAGGCCAGTTCACTTCACTTCAGGGTGGCCGTTTAGGACCGACACCTGCGGAACAGTTACTTGCCTGGGGGAAAGTTAAGACAGCGTCGTGTTTGGACGATGGATGGGATCATACAGACATGCAAGCGTGAAACTGAAGCGTGTGCAACAAAAAAATATCAACACGAAAATATACACAAGAATGTATGTATCTATGTGTCCGAGAGAGAAAGAGAACAATCTTTAATTAGACTGGCAATGTCAGCCGAAATAAAGGTGCCTGGCTTGCTACACCAGAGGAATGCGGGTGACAATGATGATTATAATGATGGAGAGGAACACATATAATTTTAAGTATTTGCAAAGTCTGATCAAGACTTGTTTCTTTATGTTGGCCAATAAGTCTTTTGCAGCATGAGAGGCACGTTTAAAAGAATTCCAAGGGCCTAATGCGTTCCTCAGTTGTAGCCCTAAGGAGAGCGGCCGGCCCAAAGACACTGCGAGGGACACTCTTCGCCTACCAAATCGCGCACAATTACAGATGAGGTGTTGCAGATCTTCACGCACATCTCAGTGTGGGCACAGTGGAGAAGTGGATTGGCTGATTTTGTAACAGAAGTATCGCGTGCAGGCGACATCAACCGCGTACGCTGGAGTGCTGCTTCATTATGCTTAGATATTTCAGGTGGCATGTTATGCATCTGCCCAAATAGTTCACTGCATGCTCCGTGTCATACTGGATGCAAGTGCTGAAGCATCTTTCCGAGAAAATGGCACCGGTACTTGTGGTTCACGTTTATGTATGTACGTATGTATATACGCATGTACGTGTGCATGTAAGAAAACCGGATCAATTTGAATCTGGATGACGATCCAAGCGTTGAAAATTTACTGCCTAGAGGAGAAAGAAGCGAGGAGAGAGAGAGCAAACTTTTAATGAAACCAGAAAATTTCAGCCCCACTAACGGTAAGGCTTGCTACTTCAGATGGGGTGAATGCAGTGAGATGACAGAGGAAAATAGAGAGAGAGAAAAATAAAATAAAAAAATAGAAAAAGGGGATAGGAAATATGTACATACACATATATAAAATGTATATGTTCACAGGGTTCACAGCCCTGTTACCGCAAGGAAAATAAGCAGAGTTCTTGTTCGCAGCACTCCCTCGTCATGATTTCGCCAGCGTCCAAGGAGGTGTAAGAGTTCAAGAGCACCTCCATGTCGGAGTCGCGCAAGTGCCTTCGATGTCGTTGCCGGTTGATTAGCATACCGCAGGCAAGCGGCTTAAAATGTGCTTAATGTGGTCAGTTAATTGGCGTATTCATGGGAGGTTGTGGCCATTACTACATTAGGGTGGCCAATCCTGCTCTGGTGACGTAGTGTGTTACCGCCATCAATGGTCACCGAGGTCAGGCCGTACCCCAAGCTTCCTTCCTTCTGGAATTCCATCAACACGCGGAATTTTTTAACCTGGTGGGAGTAGTCCGGCACCGGGATTCGAACTACGGTCCTTCTGCACGCGAGGGGGATGCTCTACCTCTACGCAACCGCTGCAGCTCTTACCGATCAGCTGTCTGTCGTCTACAAGATACTTACCAAGGCAATCGCTAACAGAATTTCTGCCACCTTGGATTTCAGTCAACCTAAAGAACAAGCAGGGTTTCGTAAACGCTATTCAACAATGGACGATACTCACACGATCAATCAGCTGATAGAGAAGTGAGCGGAGTATACTGAACCCCTGGATATAGCCTTCATAAATTATGAGAAAACATTTCATTCGGTCGAACCCTCAGCAGTCATTCAGGCATTACGGAACCAGGGTGTAGACGAGCATTATGTAAGAATACTAGAGGATATTTACAATGGGTCCACAGCTACCATCATCCTCCATAAGGAGAGCCGTAAAATACCTATAAAGATGGGCGTCAGACAAGGCGACACAGTCTCTCCAATGTTATTCATAGCATGTTTACAAGAAGTATTCAGAACATTGCATTGGGAACAGGTGGGAGTAAGGGTTAATGGAGAATACCTCAGTAACCTCAGATTTGCTGATGACGTTGCCTAGTTAAGTAACTCGGGGGACAAATTGGAAAGCATGGTTGCCGCACTGGACAAACAGAGTACAACCGTGGTCATGAAAATTAATATGCAGAAAACTAAAGTAATGGTCACTAGCCTCGGGACAGCACAGCGGTTTCAGATAGGTGGCGAGGCAGTGGAAGTCGAAAGCGAATATATCTACTTAGGCCAAGTTGTGACCATGGATTCCAACCATGAGGCAGAGATAATGAGGACAAGAATAGGGTGGAGTGAATTCGGCAGGCATTCTCAGAGAATGAATGGCAGCCTACCATTGTCCCTGAAGAAGAAAGTGTATGACCGCTGCAGCTTACCGGTACTCACCTACGGAGCGGAAACTTGGAGGCTCACTAAGAGGATTCAACTTAAATTTAGGACGACTCAGCGAGTAATGGAACGGAAGATGATAGGTGTAACATTAAGGGAAAAAAAAGAGAGCGGAGTGGTTAAGGGAACAAACGCGCGTTAAGGACATATTAGTAGAAATTAAGAAGAAATGGACGTGGGCAGGGCATGTAATGCGAAGGCAAGATAACCATTTTTTATTAAGGGTAACAGAGTGGATCTCTAAAGAAGGCAAGCGTGGAATGGGGGCGGCAGAAATTAGATGGGCAGATTAGATCAAAAAGTTCGCGGGGATACCTAAATTGGTCGCAGTTAGCACAGGACAGGGCCCGGGGATAATTGGAGATTAATGGGAGAGGACTTTGCCCTGCAGTGGGCGTAGATATGATGATGATGATGATGATGATGATGATGATGAATGTTGTCAGTAGTAGAGCACAGAGTACACAATGGCGACTCTACTCAACCCAGCTTAAACAAGGAAGCTTCGGGTGTATGCTGCGTTAGGTCGCAGCCGGTGTAGCACGCCTTCAGTGCGCTTCCGGAAACCGCGGCGGATGCCGAAAATCGCACTTCAGGTCTATCACATGTAGTGGCGCATACCTTGTCAGAGGATTCTGCCAAGCGGGCAGCTGAGGTTTCCATCCAATAGGTAAAAAGCAGCTACATAGCTATCATCGTTGGAAAACGGGGTTCCAACTGTGTAGTTTATGTCGTTGGCTTTTCTGGTGGCCGCATCGCAGACCATGTTGCCCGTTGTACCAGAATGTCCTGGTAGCCACTGAAAGCAAACTTCATGTCCTTCGCGCACCGCACTTGTATATATTAAGTGCAGGGCTCTTCATGGGCCCGCATTGTCGTCGTAGCTCGCTAACGGTCGATGCGACTGCCGGAATCCGGCAGCGCCGTCGAGATAACGGACCCAAGTAGAGCCTGATGTACCGTCGTCAGTCAGAGAGTCACGCTGAGGCTTCGAAAACCACGCGGTTTAAATAGTGATAAAAAAGGATAACCATTCGAACCTCGTGAACCACTGGCGCTTTTCATACATCTCCCCGTTGTTTAGCGCGAAGAAAACTGCAGGTACATTTAAGGCAAAATCTGTGTATATAACGGGCAGCCCCCACGTTCATTTAGTTAGGACGGCTCGTTGGGTCGGTTTACCAATAGTAAAGCGAAAAACGAAAAAGGCAGCACCGCAAGAAAAAAAAAACATGGCGAGTTCGAAATGCCTGCAGAAAAGGCTCCAGCCGCGGCAGGAAAAAATTGGCAGCGTTCGAAAATGCCGCAAAGAAAGGCCTCCACTTCCTCGCCGCGCAAGAAAAAAACGGCGCGTTCGGCGAAATGCCCGCAGAAAGGCTCAGCCCCGTCGCAGGGACAACATGGCGCGTTCAAAATGCCGCAGAAAGGCCTCTCAGCCGCGCAAGAAAAAAAATTGGCGTGTTTCGAAAAGACGCAAAAACAGCTCCAGCATACGAAATGAAAAAGCAAGCACAAAAAAGAACAGAACACCACTGGTGCAGGTGTCAGGGCTGGGGGCGTGCGAGCACTGGCGAAGGCGGGAATTTGAAATGCATTGGGTGGGAGCAGTGGAGCGGATACGGTGGGTGGAGGCCCATTAAATGGCGAATCACTGCCCTGCACTTCCGACAGCTTTCACATTGAGGATAACGGGCTTTTAAAATTTTTCGTTCATATCCAAGCCAAGTTTGTTGCTACAATCAGGGAGGCTTATTTAGTAGTTGCAAAGCTGGCCGGGAATCGGAAGAATTACCCACCGCCGAGCAGGACTTCCGTTTATGTGAAGGAGTGCCGTTCTGACAGCTGCTAGCTCAGTGGCGGTGGAGGATGTTCTGTGGCTGTGGTAGATGTGTGTAGAAGTGGACGATGATAAACGATGGTGGCGACCTTGC
This sequence comes from Haemaphysalis longicornis, assembly GCA_013339765.2. NCBI lineage: Eukaryota > Metazoa > Arthropoda > Arachnida > Ixodida > Ixodidae > Haemaphysalis > Haemaphysalis longicornis. The sequence goes on along the minus strand of CM023449.1, from coordinate 311,943,350 downwards.
TAAGGTGGTGGCTAAGGCGTTGCGATGGTGGCTAAGACGATGGTGGCTAAGGCGTTACGCTGGTGTGCACGAGGTCGCGGGCTCGATTCCCGGCCGCGGCGGCCACTTTTCTGATGGAGGCGAAAAGCCAAAACGCCCCGTGTGTACGAGATTTCGGCGCACGTTAAAAATTCGGAGCCCTCCACTACGGCGCGCCTAATCGCCTACGTTGCGTCGGCGCGTTAAACCACAATCAATCAATGTTCTTGTTCAACAATGTCGACAAGTATAAACACTGACACAGGAATTAGACATTTAGATTTGACTGTGAGTATATAGGACTATTAGAGCAAAAGAGAAAAGGAAAAGGGTGGTGGTGAAGCGTCCCTAGTCCAGGATGCCTCTTGACCGGGCCGACTCAATGGCCCGAGTGACCAAGGCCCTCTGGCGGGCCGGGTTCGAGCTGGTATATTGAGCAGATTTTATTACAATTTGGCCGGGTGCCCTTTGGCCGGGTGCCCTTACAGACAGACCGACATACCGACCATAATTTTCTGCGTTTAAGTAGCCCAAGAAAGACTATCGTCTTTAAAAAGCGTTACAGCTCGATGATTCTAGCTGGCTAAAGGGCGAACCAGTCGAATGCGTAATGGCCTTCTACTTATAAACGCGTTAGAAAGATGCACTGAGGCCTACATGAGTGATCTCAGCAAGCTCATCACACCAGTTGCTGCCAAGCAAAAAGTAAAGCACATTCCTCGTAAATCTCATCTTCGCCTGGCGATGCGATCTTGGCCATGTGCCGGAAAACGTTAGAAGCGCCACCTCGGAGCAACTGCTCAAAACCTGCTGCTCTTCAGCTCTTCAGCTACTTCGAGCTGGTAATTCTGCACCCTCCGCAAGGTGGAAAGGAAGTCGGAACTACGAGCGGCTCTAAGTATGAAGCGTCCAGACATTCCTCAGCATTGGCCCAGGAAATGGCACACTATCGTTCACAGGATTAAAACTGGATCGGCAACAACACCACACTTTCTCGTTACAAGGCACTCTAGATGATACCGAGTGTTCACAGTGCTAAGCCCTCCCATTACCTAATCCCTCTCCCCTAGACACCAAAATTCGCTAAAGCGTAACATAGCGTCTTTGTATCCCGTGTACATGAAATAAATGCGTGTTACCACCACCACCACCACCAACAGAAGGGGGGCGAGCAGTGGGAACGCGGGTATGTGCCGGACTGACGTTATGGCGAAGGTTCTGCTTCGAGCTCTAACGTCATCAAGCGGTATCTGCCGCTAGACCGACAAGGAGTCTGTCGTTGCTTGGCACGTCGTCGCAATCCACAACGTTACGGATTCGACGTTAAGCCCAAATATCGGCTTGAGAAGGGCGATTGGCCAACGCTTTAAGCAACAGCAACAAGGGAAGGAATTTACTTGCACAAAGGGAAAAAGTGGACAAGATCACAAATGGGGCACTGAAACACTTTTGCATTCACTACATCATCAGAAGAACTCATGTGCGGTCTGGCATTTTTGTGCACCATGTTAATCAGCCGAACCACTAAAAAAAGACAAACGTTTTCCCAGCCCAGTCCAGCCCCACTGCATCCAAGGTTACTCGAAGGATAGAAAAGGAAGCTGACTGGCTAGCGGTGGCAACAGAAGCAAAGGGTCGTCATTATTCCACCCCGAAATATCATGGCGCATCAATGCCAAAACCATCGCAATGACCTCGATGGTTGTGTATGGCTTTGCTGTTTCCGGTGTTAGGGTAAGCTTTTATAAAGGTCACAGAAAGTAGTTTGGAACATCCACGTCATTTATTATATCCTAAGTTCTGACAACAGAATACTACTGTGTTCGCAAATGTGTTCGAATGTGTTCTAATGTGTTCCACCTAAACTTAACCGACAATACGGTAGCAAGGTTCTCACGAAAAAAAAACGTTTCTAGTTATGAATGGCGTCAAACTCTCGCTACTGGAATCGAGGCAGAATGTCATTGCGACAAAGATCCACCAAGGTCAAAGAATACATAAGCGACAGCGGTGGAAGAGCGAACCTTAATGCAGTGAGAGAATCATGGTTGGGAACCGGCTAGCGAATGAGCTTCATTCCTAGGGCATCTTTTGCCGCATTCACCCAAATTTACCGGCGGCAGCCCCCAATGTCCATTCGTCGTGTGTGTACCGAGAAAATGAGAAGCCGAACAGCTTGCTCGGCGGCGCATCGATTTGGGTCTGCCGTCGCAACTCGCTCCCTCTGTGGGAGGCCGCCGAAGACAATGCGAGCCGCCGGGGAAACAGCCTCTCTCCTCCATTTGCAATTCTTCCCCGAAGACGTATTCTTATGCAAAGCGGCGGGAGCCCGGCTCGGGCCTTGGCTCGAGCCAGATGGGCCGGCGCCCCCCTGTTAACTTTTCTGCCACGGATATTACTTTCCTCGTTCCAGCAACAGGGCTTCCTAGATAACGCCGAGGAAGGAACGACGAAGATCAAGAGAAAAGGAAGGGGGCGGCATAAACGTCAAATCCTCGGGCCGGTGGTTCGGGCTGGGACGACGCAAATTTCCCCGCAGAGAATTTCTCATCTTGTCGTTCGTCGTGTTGAGATGGGTAAGACCCTTGGAATTCTAAAGGGTGTCGTCGTCGTCGTCGTACCATAGTCGTTTTCTTCGCTTTGCCAAATCTCTGGCGGGAAATAGATTTAAAACGGGGGCGTCCCTGTGCGTTATTTAGACGTATATATTTTATATATTAACGCACTGTTTTTGCTCTTGTATTTGGAGCTTTGGCGGCGAATATTTGTTGCCCGGCTATATTATTCTTTATTTTTGTTCATCTGGACGAAAAGTGTTTTGAGCAAGGTGTGTGTATCTAAAAAAACGAGCGGTGCAGTATGCCCCAAGGTCTTGAAGAAATACCTGGTAAGGGTGGCACAAAGAGCACGAAAAAAGGCAGTCTCTACAAGGTGTACGTACGTAGACGTTTATGTCACAGGCTGAGCTACACGTAGTACTTGCAATGGTTTACTCCTGTAACAATAAAAGAAATAATTACGCAATCCCCAGTCCAATTGGGAATAGATTAGCGGCGTCATGTTGGGAACGTTGTTATGCATAATTATTCTCGAACTACAAACGCATAAGCTGTTATGAGTACGTGATAGAATTACTTGACTAAATGTGTTTCTATTTTGCTCCTTCTACTTCTGGATTTAGTTCGTGGTTTAGCACCTCCTCGCGTGGTTTATTTCGAGTGAAAACTCTAACTAAACTCGATAGGAAGCACCACTGCAGAGCTGTACCTTGAAAAACAGGATTTCTGCGCAAAAGAAAGAATGTAACGAGTTTAAAGTGAAGCAAAATCACAGCGACATTTGTTGCTAATCTTTATGTGGAGTAAGAAAAAAAAAGGTTGGCGGTCCTTAGTGCGTGGCAATGCCAATTGTAAAATAAATAACTTAAGTAAGGCAGGCGAGAAGTGAGGGCATTCAAGATACAACAAACCCGGGCTCACTGTAACTAGGTGCTCGACCGGACTGTAGCCTACTTTCTGTTGCTGCGCGTCCCCGACGAGTGAAGGGGTCAATGGCGACAAAGTGATGCACCGTTACTTCTTCAATACTCCTTCAGGAGATCACTCTGGCCATAGTTGCATAGCATACAGCCTTGTGGAGGACACGGCAACTGATATAACCGCAACTGACGATTACTGGTCCGAAACTCGATGCGGTGCAACCGAAGCCGCTGTTAGGCTTCCCTATTGCGAGCCCTGTTCGCGTTCATGAGCTAAGAGTGCCATGCGAATCCGACAGTCGTATCATAACGGGGAGGATCTAGTACGGAGGATAGTACGGGGCCAATTCCTTAGCGCGCGCGCGTTATGACTGGTGCCTGGTGATGGGGGCTTGGTACAGAAAAGGCCCCAATCAGCGTTTATTCTCAGAATATAACTTTTGTCGGTGGCCTTCAGGCCTAATAACTGGTTCCTGTGACGTCGCAGTCGCAGCGCGAAAAGTGGCTTGTGAGGCTCCACTTTTTCGGATCGTTTTTTTATTATTATCTAGCGTAAGCGAGGTTGGTTGATTGCTCCAAGCCTCTATTGGAGAATAGGCGAGGCCCAGAGGCGGTGCATGTGAAAATTATTTGTACGAACAATTGAATGCCCGTGTGAGCAAAAATTTTTCGTCACGTACATGGTGTTGAGGCTTTTTTCAGGACGGATAGTCACCCCCGCATTGCACTTATCTCGCAAGGCTGCTTCGTATACCATAATTTCCTACTTGCTTCGGAAAATAAGTGTCGTAAAATGGAGGGTGTCGACGCCTAGAATAACAGCTATTTAATGTCTGTTATTTAATAAATAACAGCTATTTAATGTCTGTTATTTAATAACAGCTATTTAATAGCTGTTATTGCCACGTCGTGTTCTTATAACGAACAAAAAGTATTTCGTATCGCGTTGGTGGTATCGAGCTCACATGCGGAATTTTTCTGTAGTTTCCTGCGAGACCAGTTGTCTGACAGCGTCACATCCGAACAGAGAATCCTGTACCGGCCAAGGTGCATCGGCCATCGCTTTCTCCGGGATGACCCGCTTCGTGTGAGTCTTAAACTTGCACAATGATGCCAACATAGCGTTTAAAGTACTCTCATTGTTAAAAGCATGCACGACGCTACCGCGATCCAACAATTTCCCCAGCGCGGACCGGCCCCAAATTTTACAAACTTTGTGGCCCGTTCAGGGGAAGGGCGGGGGGGGGGGGGGGGGAGGGGGTGAGGAAAGGAATCGTGATTCCGCTCTATGACAAACAAGGATCCCGATAACTGGACGCGCAAAAGAGAATGATGGTGGTTTGCGTTGCTTTCGTAAATTGGTGTCCTCACGAGGATCTATTGCCCACAGCAATGAACGGGAGCCTAGTCATGGTTCCTCTTATCTAGTTGAACTGTGAGCGTAATCCGGTCAGTTTGTTCGTTATAAGGTGCGCAGTCAAGAGGAGGGTGCGTGAATTTGTTTGTCAGTCATCAGTCATCAGAATCTGGGATTTTGTCGATCCCTTCTAATCATGAAATGTCTTCAAATCATTTTCCCGCCTCATTAGGGAAGAATTCTGTTGTCGCAAGAGCAGCTAAATTCCGATAAAGGGTCTGTGCAACACTTACGATAAACGCTTTCTCTCTTTTCTTCGGATCTGGAGGCATTGTGAAAGCTATTCGTCACGAGATCGGCATATAGGCAGCGACAGCGTCGCGCTGCTAGTGTGGATGCTGCGCTGAGCGCTGTAGCGGGCGAATGCACGCTCTCGGTGCGCTTCGGGTATATTTGGCGCCATATGCGCGCATGAAACGCGTCGACAAGAGTTGTATTCTGTAGTTCGGTTCCTCAATATTCAATGTCTTAAAATGAAAAGCGCCCATAAGATTTAACTACTACGCTAAGAAAGCGGCGACCAGCCTGGAATTACTGACCGCGGTCTACAAACCACGGTTTGTAGCAAGCGTTTTCCCGGGAATTGTTTTGAACATCGAATAAAAACAGAAGAATAAATCAGGAAGCCCCAGTCTCGAGAATGCAGTTCACGAAAGCGGTTTCAGTCGCTTTCGTTGGTAACATGACGCATAATTGCATATGTGTGATTGCCCTGAAATGATAACAGCACTTCACAACTCCCAAATTTTTTATAAGAGCTCGCGATGTTCTTTTTTTTTTCATTGTGAAGGCAATATAGGCGTTCTGAATTTAACCAGCGCGGAGATATAAATGCAAACATTCAAACGGGTCTTTTACGTGCAGTTTTAGATAAGTCAATATGAATGCAGGTTTGGTTATTAACGCTCTCATGGCCATTATTTAAGACTTTTCGTCGAATGTGGGCTTGAGAATTAAATTATTAACGCGTTCAGTACAGTCAACATCGTGACTAGGTAGATTTCTTCGCCGTGACTAGCAGGGTTACTGTGTTGTAAACCAAGCTTCTTGTACGCTTACTTCGCCGTGAGCACAAATTTTCGGTCAGGGCTGCATGCGCTGTTGACCATTTGTGTTCCTTTGAAAATATAACAGTTGCCTGCAACAGCAAGATCTGTTTGCAATATTGCAAATAGTCGCTTACAAAGACAGTTAAACAACAGTCAATCACAAAACCATGAAGATGACAGATGAACTTGCTCATTTACGGACGCAGTAAAAAGATCCTCCCCAATTTTCTCGTAACAGATTAACGGGACGGAGTCCCGATAACTGCGCTGTGAACCCACTAGCCTTCGCGTTTGTATTGGAGTTGATTTTTTGAGGATGGTTAGAAAAGGCACAGGTAAAAGTTGTGCGCATTTTTCTTTTCTTTGAGTTCCTGCCGACGTTCCAGCCACAGCGCCTAGAAAACGCATGTAATGCGAAAAGCCAAACGTCGGAGACAAGTATTACCCTCGGCGTTGTTTTCCGCAACGGTGAAAAAAGCAATATTTCATCAAGCCATAAACATCAGTACTTTCAAAACTATCAGCCTCGTTTTGGCACGACATTGCCCAAAAATTATGCGTCGGCTTTTCCAGAGTGATATTTAAACCCGGCAGTGCGGGAGAGAAAAAAGATCCAACGAGTAGGGGGTCACGCCTCGCCCACATGCATGCGTGCAACAATGTACCTGCGGGCTGTAGAAAACATTCGTAATTTTCCCGGCTAGACGTGCGCAGTGTTCAATTACGTGATCTTTCCTTCTTGAAACTTAGAGCTGACAATTTTAAGCATGGCGTTATGATGAGCAATACACGTTTCGGGGCGAGGGTGTGACGTCGCCTGTGTTTTCGTATATATTGCAGAACGTAATAAAATACACCCAGTTGCTAGTAAGCGCTTGTACTGTCTTTTTTACGTCCTCTCGTTTGCGTCTTTTCGCTGTTTCTTCAAACGATGTATAGCCAACTAGCCCAAAACCCAAGCCTTACTTTGGTTTGTGTCATGATTTAAAAATGGGACATATGAATATGCGACATGAAAGTTAACAAGACAGACGCAAACTCACAAATGCTTAATTTCACTGAAAGATACGCCTGAAATACTCGGGAACATTCACAAAAAATATACATTAAATTATGCATAAAAACTAGCAACAATGTCGCACAGTGTGAGCAACGACTACCAAAAAAGTGTAGAAGCGCGGAGATTTCCCCGACATATTCGCTTTCGCGAGTGTAATATACGTCCCCGTTAACGTATGGGCGATAGCGCCCAGGTCCTGTGCAGAATAATTGCCTTTGTTTGTTCCTCTTTTCTAAAAAGACACAGCGCAATTTGATGTGGTGTGGCAAATGTACGGGTATGCACGGGACGTGTCGTCTCTTGCCGGTTTCATGGAGTTAACTTCTGTCTTAAATAGCCACAACGCCCCCTTCAACAAAGCACTCTTTGACGTTCCCAAGACGGTAGACGACTGCACTCATCGGTAAGAAAAGTACAAACTGTCGAAACAATGTCAATATTACGTTATTAGGGTTCAACTCACGGAGCACACCAGAGATGGCGCGGCGAATTTACCCAGTGTTCCCCGCGCACAAGTGGCTTCTCGCCGGCGGCAGCGTCGGCGGTACGGCTTTGTCGTCTGCTTTAGCGACGGTCGTTTTGGGCCTATTTTGGTGCAGCTTCACGTGCAGTACGCGGTGCCTTCGCACGGCTCGATTAACTTGTTCGACAGCACCTCCAGGGTAATCCGCAGCCGACGGAATTAAGTGGTCGTACGGCGAGCATACGGTAAGGATTGGTTTGCAGGGCTGGGAAACAATGTTCTCGATGCTTTTCGCAATGAGAAACACGGACGTTTTGGTCATTGGTTTGGTCTCATCAGTAGAATGTACTAGCTAGGAATTTTGCAAAACTAGTGCTTAGGTCGTTGTGGTTGCAGTGCTTCGGTGCGGCCCCTTTTTGAGGGCCGATCAGTTCTTTGGGGGGGGGGGGGGGGGGGGGGGGGGGGGGGGGGCTGTGAGGAAAAAATGAAGCCATAAAACATGGAAAATATTCGGGGGCAAGGCCAGTCGTCCACCACTGAGCCCAACAAGGGAACGTGGCCTTTGCAGCACACGCTAAGTGTACATTGCCGCTATAACCCTATGCTCGGAATCTAGGATGATGTCTTCGCACAGGGTTAACCCTCGCCGCCTGGAGAAAAAACGGAAAAATGAGGAAGAGAAAAGATGACAGGACAGGGTTAGGAAAGAGCTTAGGAAATGGAAAGAATGGAGAAGAGGGGAAGGAAAAGGTCAACTGGGTGATTCCCCCAGCTCGGATAAACCACAACTTGGTAAACCAGTTTAATGACCCTGAATAATTGGCACAAATAACAAAAAGAAATGAGAAAGCCAACATAGAAAAAAAAAACATGACGAAATCATTGCTGTCCGCATCGGCTAGCTGGAGCACCTTTTTGGAGTTATTTTTCTGTGCTTACAAGGCGATGCTCTTATCCCACGCAGGGAACTAACACATAAACTAGATTTACAGGCGCGGGCGCCTCTAGTTTACCCAATGGTACCAAACGTGACACGGCTGTACAAATCGACTTTCTCCTTCCTCCACCGAAATCGGACCAAAACGTGTAACCGCCACGGTGCGGCAACAAGTAAACCCCATTTCCAACGGGAGCCCTCGGAACCCGGGCCTTTCGGAGGCGTCGGAAATGCGTCGATGGAGGCCAGTCTTGAACGGCAATGGGAAAGCGAACCCGAGTTGTTTCCAATTCCTGGTGTGAGCGGTTTTCGCTCGGCGAGAAAATAAGTAAAATCAAAAGAGAACGACAACGACAGCACGCGTAGCGGGCCCGAATCCGCGAACCCAAGGAATTCGGGAAGAAAGGCACGGCCAGTGGCTCATTTGAAATTCAGATGCTTGTCTGACGGGCGCATGGCAGCCCGCCAAGCGCACGGCGGCATGCGGCGGCTAGCGTCGCTGCATTCCTCGGCGCCTCGAACGAAAAAGAGGCGCTGGAAAACGGGGGAGAGACGAACGAGGTGCACTAGCTCGGCACAAAAGGCAACCGTAACACGCATCTCGGTAATTCAGTGCGGATGACCCGTAGCATCTGCGGGTTTCTCGCTTTGCGCTGTTTGCCGAGCACGAACCGATCGGCTCAGAACACTTTCGTCTTCGTCGTGGCTGGAAGCGCCACTTACGAGGAGGCTTGGGTGCGCTGGCGTCACATTCAAACAAAAGGGCACTCAATGGATGCGGTATGGGGGAATGGTTTCCTTTTTTGTTTTTATCAGCGAGTTGGAGACAGACACATACCTCTCCCTCGAGTCAGTTCGCCTACTTGGAATACTGCGTCGATGCAACATTGTGCAATGATCCGGACAGGGCAACTACCTGTGTTCTATACGTTATTTTTGCAGACAAAAGACGCCGCTTATAATAAGCGTCACACTGATTGGTCATAAAAGTCATTTATATGTCCACACTACACGAAAAGGAAAATGAAAACACCTTTTAGACGGCCTGCATCAACCAAGGAGACTTGCGAATTGTTAGAATCGCGGTGAAGAGTTTGGGAACAAAATATATATTTATCTATCGAAAGACGCGGCCAGTGGACGTGGTAAACCGTTTATTCAAGGGGCGACGGTACGACATTGATGCGAGCCAAGCCTAAATGATGATGATGATGACACGTAGCCCGTGGAACGAGATGATGGAAGTGAGCCGTGCGTAGATGAAGACGGCGCTGCTATTGGTAGTGTTTCTTACTGGTGCAGGGCATGATAAAAATGGTCCGTGGCGGAAATTGTTAGGAAGACAGTGCTCACACCAACAAGGCGCTCAATGATAGTTATTCACTACAAACAAAGTAAAAGCAGCTTGACCTTACTGCATGACACTCTGGTTTTATGAACACTTTTCAGAAAACAATTGCATCACAGTTGGCCGCTTGTCCTCCAGAGCTGCTGAGTTGCCTAGCCACTGGCCAGGATGTGCGTTCGATCACCTCTTTCGGCGGAAGTTTTTCTAATGTAGGCGAAAAAAGAAAAAGACAATGTGTCGACGTTTCGATGCTCGAAAAAGAGTGACAGGTGGTCAAAACTTTTCCGCCCCCCTGCAATATACACTGTGCCTCATAGCACAAGCATAGCGCCGTGGTGCCTGGTATAATAGTTTTTTTTAATGCTCGGAGCGGACAAGTTCGTACCGCTATTTCACGCCCTAAGTTGTCGTGATAAATAAGTTATGGACCGTTCTAGTATGTCACCGAATACAGCTAACAAGCTCATTATTTTTGCTTTGTAGCTACAAATCTACACATATTCGGAGCTTCATTTATTTGTCATCATTCGTTAGTTTCACAATGAACTTGTAAGCGCTACAGAATTCCTGCCTGCTGTGAATATATGGGCATCTACGTGAGGACATTGGGTAAAGAAAGCGGTTGTAACCAAGGTGTCGAGCCGCAACCAAAACTGCATGAAAAATCGGAACCGAACCGGTATTTCTGCCGGAACTCAACCCGATGCGTTATTTTTTGAGCCCGCTGAACCAGAACCGAAACAAAAAAATCGGCTACGGCATCATGACAAAAAGGTTAGACCACCCCTTGTTAGCAGCCCGTGGTCAATGTCATTCCGGGCTTTTCTCTTCCACGCAAGATCAACTGTGCAATATCTAACACACCTTTAACCCTTAGTTGTGATTCCTCAGAGCAATCACATCTCTATAACCACCCTGTACCAGATTGTAACATGAGGAAAGGTATGGGCACCAATGTCGTAGTGGCATGTCGCTGCTGGTCGTCTCGCGCAATGTGCAAGGTTGAGCAAAAGAATTGGCCCAATGTAGTCTTCCTGCAGGCGATATGAAACGTCGGTTTTGCCCTTCCCTCGCTGCGACTAACGTATAGGAACAATCAGGCGGCAAGATTGCTACACTGCACATAGGCGAAGGCCCGCATCCTAGATGTGCCTTCTTGATGCATTGCTTAAACAGATCGTGTACCTGGACAGTCTGTCGTACTTCTCAAGTGTGACCCTCCAAAGCTGCTCCGTTGCCTAGCGACTGGGCAGGATGTGCGTTCGATCACCTCTTTCGGCGAAAGTTTTTCTAATGTAGACGAAAAAGAAAACGACAATGTGTCGACGTTTCGATGCTCGGAAAAGAGTGACAGGTGGTCAAAACTTCTCCGCCCCCCTGCAATATACGCATGTGCCTCATAGCACAGGCGTAGCTTCGGAGCCTTAAACGCGACATTATTTACTGACAAATCTGTTTCCCTAAAAAATCAAAGTGTAAAGGCCCATCCTTAGGTTTTAGTTATTCCGCCCAGTTCACAAAGAGAATATTCATTACTATTTTCCGCTGCCTTCAGTCATCGAATAAGCGCAGAACGAAGACCAAGATTTTTCTCTAGACTCTTCTGTCCAACCTTGGTTTTGTTTGTTGATATCAGCAAACTTTTCACCACTGCGAAGGCAACGAGCGCAGTGGGGCATGGTATAACTAGTTTTTTTTAATGCTATGAGCAGAGGCAAGCTTTGTTCGGCCATTTCTCGTCCTAAGTTGGCGTGATAAAAAAGTTACGGACCGCTCTACTATGTCACCACAATACCGCTAACAAGCTCATTATTTGTGCTTTGTAGCTACAAATCTACACATATAATGCAACATGTTACTCATGCATGCGATAAAGACCAACTTTGGCTTCCGTATGTTACAGATTAAAAAACCCAAGCTGGCCTATTTAACATTGGCTTTGAAATTAGAGCAAATACTTGACTTTCCTGCAATGCAGTGCATTTTTAGAACTGAAATATTTTTCTACCTTACACTAGAATTGGCACATAGAACGAAAAATTATGTACGAATAATGCTAAAAAACGTACTCCCTAGCTGGTTGTTGGTCGTGTTATCGTTTATTCAATAGCCTCAAGGCTTAGTGCCACAGCGTGTTTATATTAACAAAAACAAAACCCGACATTTCAGCAAGGTTCTTAAAATGAGACATGTTTGTAATCAGGTGCAGCTTCCCGGCTCGTCGCTTTTCTTTCAGAAGTGATTACTCTAGAGTCTAAGAAGACCGTGATTTGTGCTAGTTGGTGAACGTTTTTTTGCTAGTTGGAGAGCGGTATTTTCTCTTTTCAGGCTACGGATTTCTTGCCTGAGTTCGGCATTCTCCCTAGTGAATTGTTCTAACACTTGTTTGAATTTAGAAAGCTCCTGCATTAAAAATGTGCGTTCAGAAACGCTGGTGTTACCGTGTTTGTCCTTTTGTGGTGTTTTTGTTTTCTCATTTCTGTTGTGTTGGGAAACTGCGCCCTTATAAAAACTTTATCAGTACCCTTCTGTTGTACGGTAGTGTACGGGGAAGGACCTTTCAGGTGCTCCATGAGTTCTCGGTTTTCGGCTGTAATTAGACGTTTAGTAGCGTCTAGGCTGTGATGTAATTTTGTCGTAGCCTTGACAATTGATTTTTTAAGCCCTGCCTTCGCACGGTTGATAACATGGCTGTAATGGTCGGATTTTTTCAGCTCCGCCATCATGTTCTAGCCGTTCAGACAGAAAATTTGTGTGCCCACAATCGTGAAGGTTATCTTTTCTCCGGTTAGATTAACTATATTTCGCTTTTCATTTTACGAATTCTTGTTGACGATTCGGAGACAGGTTGATTGGATTCTCAAAAAAGGAGCGTACTTTTGTGTAGCAGAGCATCCATCGAAGCGATTAGTGCGCCCAGCATTGTGCAGAAAATCTGTCGATTTGTTATAACCGATCGAATAGAAGATGTTCCAAAAATACAACAAATCTGATCAGTCGCGCAATTATCTAAAAGACAAAGATACAAAATTAGAAAAACTGTAAATGAATTCACAAAACCTTAAACGTTTATTTAACAAAGCTTCTACTGCTCAAAACACTCTCTCAACAAATTAATCAAATAAGTAAAACACTGAGAATAAACCGATGTCGGTGCTTACGCACTCCCTAAATGCCAACAACGGAAAACGTACGATTGGTGAAACAGAAAGGAGGCGTGCAAGCGCTTAAGCAATGGTAGAAAAGTTTCCTGAATTTTCGTATGTTTATTTAGTTCCTAGCGACCGTAATAATACCTGGTGTCATACACCATTTCAATGTGAACAACATCGTTTGTATTCCAGTTCTTCCAAAGACACTTATTATATAAAAAAAATCTGTTTTAATCGCCTTCGGGGAGGAAATTGTCAAACAGCTGAGTTTAAATGGCACGCTGCATTGGGCTGGTGGTTACGCGGTGGCTAATATTTTCTAACAGGGAGCAATAAACGTTAAAAAATACCATGTACAGTCACTGGTTTCCACTTTAAAAACAAGAAGAAAAAGTTGTTAGTACCCCTATGCGTCGACTACTAGTGGGGAAGCTTTTAGCCGTACGTTATTGGTGTTGCGCTGTCGTCTATCATATGTTGGAGTATTTTTATGAACCGGTACCGCTGTTTCAAACTGACCTTTCCTGCGTAACGAACTAATATCGTTGGGTAGGCGGCTTTAGCCCTGTAATGCCAATGTATCATATAGCATACGCAAACTTTCGGATTTTTTACTCGCACTTGTGCCTTTCTACCGCCATGAAACGCCGGCTGAATCCTTTCTGATACCTCCTGTGTGTTTTTAAAACACTATAGTTTTATAACTGGCCGCGTGGAGCCCCAAATACAGTTTAAAAGATTGCATCCTCCATCGTAAGCATGCCCGGCGGATCTACACACACACACACACACACACAATATATATATATATATATATATATATATATATATATATAGCCATGTAATACCTTATATACCTACATTATATATGTAGGTATACATATACTTACTTTTTATGAGTATATGATACATTATGTAATTTTATAACTTTGGGAGAACTTTTTTTTCCGCGTTTCAATATTGTTTCAGTCCCAAATTTTAATGTAATAAAGCATTAGAATTTTTATCTATCGTTTTATTTGTCTAGAAATTACAGGGTTCAAAAACGCAAGATCCATTCAGCGGCTTTTTGAGGCATAAGATAAATAGAAACATAAGAGGATATATAAAACTACAGCGCAAACAAGCTTTTTCTGGCTGTCTGAGTTTACGGTTAGGCCAGAAACGAGTGTTATTTTTTTTTCCCCTTCTTGGTGAAAACAAAGTGCTTACTGAACAGTGAAAGAAGAAAAAAAATGCCTCGAAATATATGTCCTGGGGTTGAACGCGATACAGCCAGAGTCAGTTGGGAGCGCATTCGGGTCCATATCACTAGAAAACCTTGCCAATCCATCACATTCAGGTCGGATAAAGCCCCCCGCTTTCTACAGACCCTACGGGCACATTGTGTGCCGGCGGTCCGCGAAAAACAGCTCAGTGCCAGCTTTGGGTGAGCGTACATCTTCGCTTTTGGTCAACGTCGTCAGAGCCGCAATATCTTTCGTCAGCTCGTGAGTTACATAGTTGCGGTTGAGGCCTGTATCTGTCGCGGATCTCGGTCAAAGTTTTCCATTCATGATGAATGGCCTCTCGGGACGTCTTTCATGCACAGAAACGCGTTCTCTGCACGAAGGAAATCAAATCCTAGACTTTTCTTCGTTACTGATAAATAATTCATGATTCGTGGTTTTCACGGCGTTCGTCGGGTAGGAGTGTATCTACAATGCCGAAAGAATGGCACCAAAGTGTGAAACCTATAGTGCCATTCTAAAAAAAATATTGGGCGAGACAGTTCAACCTAATTTTGTGCTCTCAATTAAAAATAACCACGCAGTAAATAATAAGCGCTGTTAGGAATCAGCCATCCCGATCCTGTCACCACTGTTGGGACTGACCATCCGAGCGCAGTCCCCGGTGTAGCGACGTTGCCTTGCTCCGTCCGCTATTGACGCAGCGCAAAGCAAAGCGATGAATTTCTCGAGCCGACGAAGAGTTAAAGCGACATTTATATACAATAATGTACAAGGGTAACAAGTTCGTTACATAGCTTGCACAAAGGCGACAGCACGTCTTTACTCGGTGCCTCCGAAAAGTGCCGCGCTCGCTGTGCTTCCGGGCGGGTTTTATACCCCGGGAGTCCGTTGCAGCCGCTAGTGGTTTCAATCGCTCTAATCAGGACACTCGCTGGCCTAAGTTTGAATACGACGAATGGAGGCGAAGCGGTTGCATCAGCCGAGCCGCCACGACAGGGAAAGGGAAGGCGATAGAGCGGCACCCTCTCCAGGCATGTCGCTGCGCGTCTGCCGCCGGCCGTTCGTCCGAGGCATGATTCGGCCCAGCCGTTGAGAAGGAAAAAGGAGAGGCGGCTCTGCGGCGCCTTAGAGTTGGGACACGTCTGCCGCGGGCGGTTTCGCAGAGCCGCGAAGCGGCCCCGCTGTCATGCGTCACTAGATGAAGCGAATTTGGGCTGGGTGCTCTGGCACGATTCGCAGGCAGGCACGATTCTCAAACACGAGCTCAGGCAGTATTTTAGGCCATCAGTCCCCAAGAAACGAGTTTCTTTAACTTTTGTTGGTTTACTAGTTGACGAGAATGCATACGGTTAACTACATTCTTAAGCAGCCCCCACGTACATAAGGCATTTATTTTGGTTTCACCGAAATGTACCCACCAGCTAGTTTCATTCAATGCACATTCGCACGTTAAAGGTACACACGTTGTCAAAATTAATCCGGAGCCCTCGACTACGGCACGCCTCCTTGCCTGCGTTGCGTCGGCGCATTAAACCCTACAATCAACCAATCAATCAGCTAGAAGATGTATAATATGATAGAGTGATTGACAAGATGAGGCTCCCGACCTACAGGCCTTTCTTTTGATACCATATTTTAATATTTATCATCTTCGTCATCGCCATTGCCACATTTTCTTCTTCGCTCCTTTTTCTTCCTTCACATGTAGACACCCTCTCACCCTTTTCTCCTTTTCCCACTTAAGCTATAAGCCATTCTGTTATGTATTAAAGTTTAGTCAATTCGATTTTTTTTTCTACGTTCCTGCTGCTTGCGCGCCCCTGTTGAGACAGTGCACGTCTTTCTCCCCTCCCTTTGTTTTCGTTGTGCTCGGAGCAGCTCGAGTCGAGTCCGTGGCTTTTGTTTTCGTGCTTGCTTTTATCTCGCCCTAATTCGACGCCGTTCCCAGCCTTCTAATTCTAGATACCTTTCCACTGCCCCTAGTCATTGATACAGCGATAGTTCAGAGCTCCCACATTTTTTTAAATTATGCAATATAACAAAACTTGGCCGAATGGTGGAAGCAGCAGAACGGCAGAGCTCTGCTTGAAGCAGAACCTTTCTCTTGATCAACGTCATTCAAAATGAAAGTAAAAAAATCTTCCCCCTGAATTCCGAAAGCCAACTAAATGTATTTGCTCTTTCCTCTCCCTCTTATTCGCGTTTTACTTTTCCTACACTTCAAAACAAAAATCGCGTATTTCAGCGACATATAACAGTATCCGCAGGAACGCTGCCTTCAAGTTGAATAGAAAACCCATATGACCAATGTGAAATACTTTTTGCAGACTTCTCTCTCATGAGATACACGTTCAAGTTGGTAAAGGTCACGATGAGCGCAATATATTATTTCCAGCTCAGGCTCCTTTGTTGGGCGAAGATACCAAATAAAAAAACATTTCTGAAATGCGGGCTGCAGCGCCTATATTCATTCTTCTAGCGGAGGGGATTACAATTTCCTAACAAGGGGTATTCGTGTCTCAAAGAATAACCTGCCGCGTACTTGTGAGTGGCTACTCAAGAGCGCGAGGAAAAGAAAGGCAAAATTTGCCCCAGTCACAAAACAAGGGTGTTCAAGCGTTTTAACTACCCAATTATGTGAGAGAAGAATGTCATCGTGCTAACGTCGACTAAGAAATAAACCTTACTTTGGCTGAGGAGGTAACACCGCTTCTGTAGACAAAAAGTATCAAGAGAAACGTGTCATTACAGAGTTGCAATCGACGCTTTCGAAAGCGTATTAAAATGTCTACAACAAAAGGTCGACAATGGTGATAAAAGCTTTTGTTGAGGGGTTCTCGCTATTTTGGGCTGAGGCGCGTTTGTAAAGATGTTTTGTTCACAAATGCCTGAGCGAGGAGCTCGAGTCTGAAGGTCGGTGGGAAGGAGCGGCGTTACTGCGAACACCTTTTCTGCAGCGTTTTGTGACCTTTTTGTCAGAGAGATGGCTGCCCCGAGTAAAAGGGATGCATTACTGGGTCTATTGATAGTCGAAACTGAGCACGTCCCGGTTAATGCTTCATTTCGATTAATTGTTTTGTACTTCAACCCTGTAACGGCCCACTTCTGGACTAGCAGTATTAATAAATGAAATAATATGAAATAATGCTTGTTCGGGCGCTTATGATTTATCTGTCCAACTGTGAAATGGTCTGTAGAAACAAGATAAATATGGGTTTGGAAGCACCTGAGAGAACGTTTAGATCTATAAAGAGACACGCAGTTGCCGTATTTTTATTCACAGCCAAAGTTGCTTAGAGAAAGTAGAGTAGCCCCCCAAAATTACGGTAGATTCTTATAACTTCCCAAGGATGTGAAGTATGAGTCCTAGTTGTACATTCTGTTGACCTGATATTGAATTTTCTGTTAAAGTTGGCGGCCGCGCCAGTCACCACTTGACCAGCCCCTTGGACAGCACCCTGCGAAGCTCGTTCCGCTTGCTCTCCATTGCCTGGATCTTCCTGTTGATATGCTGTTAAACATTCTGCTTAACTTTGCGGCCGCTCCCGTCACTACTTGACCCGCGCCGTCGACAGTATCCTCCGAAGCTCGTTCTCCTCGCGAGATATCACCATGAGCATCCTGTTCGCCCCACAGGCGCTGACTTCACATCTGTAGGCGGCTCGTATTGCTTGGTGGGAGCGGCCTAACCCTCCTTTGGCATGACTGTTTCCTTTTTCCCGGCACGAGCTGCGTCGTCCTTTCTTAGAAGCCCCCTGCAGCCCTGCTCCCTTGGTGCATTTTCCTTTCCTGGCGCGTGATCACAGTTTCACGCTCCCCGGCTCCCGCAACTTTAACATTTTTGGACCACCTATTTTTGTACCTCATAACACCCGTGCTTCAAACGTAGCGATTTACGACTTTCGCCTTAAAACGACAGCCAGAAGACCATATCCCAGCCTTTTTCCTACAGTATAAAGGGTTTGTAATCATGCCACGACCTCACAAAGTCATTAAAATGCGGTTAAAACATAGGTTTTTACTTGCGGAATTTACACCTGGGCCATTAGGGGTGCTGTGGAGACCCGCTACGGAATAATTTAGACCCCCCCCCCTTCCCAGAATTCTCGGGCGAAAAGGGGGTAATACCACTGTTATCATTCGTCAGTTTGGTGATCTATCTTAGGCAGCATATGTTCCACCGAACCAAGATTTTGAACCTGGCTACAAGGTGAAGACGTATACGATCAAACTTGGCGTTCGGCCATTTTGGGTATCGCCGATTTATCCTCGCACTGTGCAGCATTGTACTCTTGTACTGTTGCCGGTCATTGTATACGTGACAATATTGTGCTGATCGGCATTTTTGGTTTACGCGTCACTCATGCTACAAAGAGTAGTTATGAGGACAGGAGGAACTAATAAGGCCGACAGGGCAAGGCGTGTTCAGGCCTTCGTTGTCTCTTGCATAGTTCGTGCTATTTATGCACCCCACTCACACGAAGACTTAAAACAGGCTCTTGGATTCACAATCAGCACATGCAAGGGAATGCTGCTTCAGCTGTAAGAATACGCATTATGGCCGCACAAGTCATAGAGGCGCACCTGTCCATCGAATGTCTTCGGGCTAGGCACACCGGCTGCAGGAAGAGACCTGCCATGCGCGTTTCGCAATGTCCTCCCGAGATTCTGCCAGGGGACACTGGCTCCAAGATTTCTGGCCAGCGCCAAGACAAAGTAAGCGCCGCCTTATACCACGCAATATGAATTTCACCCTCCATAAAAACTGAAGAGGATCCAAAGCCCAGGCGCCCCACCGGCTATACGGAGAGCAACAGGGGACTGTATACATTGACTCGGCAGTCGGTACCAGAAGAAGAGCGATAACAACTGTGGCTCCCCGACAAGGGGACAGGACACTCCAGATGGCCACCACTACATAAGCAGAGGAAACGGATCGCATTAGCCATCGCTCAAACACATTTGGACGCAATCATCATTGATTCGCAGCAGGCCTTGCCGTAATTACGCGAGAGGAAGAATCTCTGCGCAGTCCATGGCCGTCCTACGCCAAAAGCCTCCGGGAAGAGGCACTTAAAATGTGCCAAAACCTCAACCCACGGAGCCCCCTGGCAACGCAGTCGACCGCCAGCTAGGCCGGGAAACACGCGATTGCGATCCGGGTCCGCAAATCCGATATCTAGGATACTAGGTTACGCAATACTTCAAAAATAAAATAGAAGGCTGGACGAAATCTTCTCTGGTAGGGTAGAAGATTTATAATTAAAGACGCGGGACCACCGACATAATGTGTATTAAAAAGACCTTTCAGCGTCACTACGGTAGCCTTGTTCACATTACGAATGGAAGCCGAAACGTCTTTTTAATAAACCTTTGATCAGCGTTCCCACGTTACTAACTATAGATTACGCAATACTATGGGCAACATTGTAGGCATTACCCATCCGCGCATACGCAGCTCCTAGTGAAGAAGGAAAGAATAATCCGTTTCTTGCAAACAAACACGCTACACACACATGACCAATTAAAGCCCACCTCCCTGGCTCCAATCCTACTCCACGCGCGGCTCTTTCTGTGAGAAAAAGCGTACAATACATCACGTCACGTGGGCGTGCAGCACCTAATCCCACATTGCAGCCAATGTGTATCCATGTGCAGTGGCACTGTAGAGCCCCAACCACAATAACCAGCTTTGTGGTCTTTGTGAGGCGACGAATGCTCGAGGGACCTTTTCCTTCTCGCGGCGAGGGCGACCGGTGGCGTCAAACCTGTCGCCGTAAGGTTGAGGCCTAAATGACCCCGGATAACGTTGAATTTGATCTCGAAGATTGCAATAAATGGGACATGTCTAGATGTTAATTAGTGCCGCAGCCAATGTATAGCGCATTGGGCGCAGTTTCCTTCATAGGGGTCAATGAGGAATCATTATTGGTGTAGGACTGTAGGTAGTAATGTCTTGTACGTCCGCCTACGCTTGGCTTACGGTAAATATTCCTGAAGGATAAGCCATGCGGCAGGTTGCGGTATGCTCCGCCGCAACTGCACTAAAATTTCCCCTCGGCCAAATTTACTTTGAATGTACAGTAGGTACCACCAACCCAACTTGGAAACGACTCGTAGCCCAGTGAAATGCGTTGTTAATTAGTTTGAGACGCTTAAAATAGCTCCGTCGCAGGCGAGGCTGTGCCTGCCGGCTTGTCGCGCAAACAGCCATGAAGCGGAAGGGACATTGCGGCTAGCCCTGCGTTCTTTTCTACGGCCAGCCAGGAGAACCGGTCGAGCTCCGCTGTGCGCTGCGCGCAGGTTTGCCCCGGCCGGCCGGCCGCGTGCCGCCGCTCGCTCGCGGGCTGGGCCGGCTGAAACGTCACTTCGGCCTGGCCGTAATGGCCGCACTCTCCTCAGTTTTTCTTTTAAAATCTCCGATATTTGATTATCGTTTGCGGCTTGGATACGTGTGTTTTAGCTGTAATACTTTGTACCTTGCAGTCTTTTTAGGCAGACTATATTGAGATTGAAATTTTGAGTGCACTCGGCGTTTAAAGGCCGTATTCTGAGTTTCTACTCCGCCTCATGTGTTTCCGCGACTCGGCTGAGTGGAGGACACCGCAATGCCTTTACATGTGAAAATCGCTTTCAAGGATCTCCTAGACTGGAAGCTGGAGTGGAGGAGGGCTTCAGAATACCTGGGTAAGGGTTGCAAAAAGACCTTTTATAAACCGCGGCCCTTGCAACTTTTGCGTCGTTCATCTCAATGGGGCTCGACGAAGTCTGCTAGCTACGTAAAAAGTATTGGGTCAAAATTTGCTATGTAAAAAAGTCCCTCGGATGGGGAAAGGGTTGTGTAAAGCGTTTCTGTGGTGACAACGTTTTCTCACGCTGTGTAGTCGTGTTGCCAGTGATGTTTACGGGGCCCGGGATCTTTGCCATTTTATTGCAGTGCCCGTTTCTTCGTACGCATGACACAAATTTACGAATGCGCTTAACCGTCTGGCATTCAGTATTTCTCGCCTGGCATTCTCGAAGGGCGTCCTGCGAGTCTGTATGTATTGTATAAGATTTCGGCTCCTGTGGGCTGCCCTCAGTGATGTGCTTCGTAGCGCGGAAAATGGAGAAATTTTCGAGCCCTCGAACGGTTGTGGCAGGGCGGGCATCAGGCGACTTCGTTTGTCCATGGCATAGATTGAGCCACTCCGTCGCGGCCCGAGAATTTTCTTCGTTTTTAGCAGCGTCTACTTAAACGGGCATATGGCTGAAGACGCGGTGTTAGGGCGAGAATCACGTGTGTCCAAGCGACGAAGCCCGGACACGCACCTTCAGAGAGGCTTCCAAAAGGCTACTCGCCATCTCAAAACGAACACGTGTAAAAATTGTGTCTCCATTATGGAGTCGTTTATCGGTGAATTGTGAATGTAAGGCGCCTGCAGCAACTTCAACTACGAATTCTAGAGAAGAGCACGTGGAAATAACCATTTCCCTATTCGGAGCGGCCAAGCGTCTTTCAGGCTTAAACAACGCACACATCTACGGAAATCCGAGGGCACGTGCCCAGAATTACGCTATAAATGATTTCGATTCGAAGTACGTTGCTGCATGCTGAATCTCAATGAACATTGCTGTCGGCTCGACATTTCGCGGAATTGGGCGGCGAAGGCACGATGACATTTTGTGAAGAGGTTTTATATATGCGAGGTCACTTGAAATACCTCTCCGCTTGCGATTTTGTATCACTCGGTTTATTGCATGCTTCGCAGGATTTCCCGGCTCGCAGCTGGGTTCCTTTGCTTTTTCTCGTGCAAAGTAGAGCAAAATAAGATAAAAGCATGCCAGCGCACATGAAGGGGCATGACAAGCCAGCGTACTCGGAGCGCAGCGGAGTTTATTTCATCCCTCGAAAGTTGTGACAGAAACATCGGTGCCATCTTTTTCAGGTAGTTTTAAAGCCATTGAAACACGTAGCTTCAAAGTGAATATTTTCAAAAACTAAAAAAAGCGACATTTTCAAGCACTCGTTTTTTTTTTTAGGGATCGTGTTTTAATCAGGGATATGGGAGCCACTAAAAACCGAAACTACTCCACTTCAAAGAGTTTCATATCTGGCTTGTGGTTAAAGATATGCATCCCCAACGTTGGCCCTTCAGAATGTTAGCGTTCACGTCATATTTCAAACCCGACTGTAGGCCCGCGAAATGACGTGGAATGCTAATTTTTTTTCAGAGCCCACGTTGTGGACGCATATATCTCTAACCACAAGCGAGGTATGAAAGTGTTTGAAGAGTAGTAGTGTCGGATATCACTCGCGCTCATTTGCCCGATTAAAACGCGCGCCCTAAAACAAAACCAGTACTCCTACCACTAGAAATACTTTTTTTAGTTTTGTAAATATTCATCTAGAAGCTAGTTTTTACTTCCCTAACAATGGCTACTTCGGTCGCAAAAAATATTTACAGAAATGCTGTTTGTGTTTCATGTAGAAAGAAGTTCTTTAAAACTCGGTGGCTGGTAGAAAAAAATTACCCTCTATACGAAATAAAAATGTTTAATCTGAGAAAGAAATGCAGATGCCAACCTTATAACAAGCACAACTCAACTAAGTAGCCCTGCAGCACGAAACAAGCGGGAGCATCAGACGAAGCAAATTACTTTAAATTCCACCCGTTATTCGTCAACACAAGTTATCTTAAGGTTGTGGAAGCCCGACCATACGTGCAGGTCAATTTTAATAAATCCAAGAATGGCTTAATAGTCCCAAAATTTCGGTATCAAAAAAGCGCGAGACTTTTCTACCTCGATTGACTGTAAGAAATCCGAGGGCGTAATCTTTCGCAGTTTCTTACAGTGCAAATTCAATTTACCAATCGCGGAACAGCTTGACTCAAGTTGGAAAACTGTTGTTGAAATGTAATGGTTGCTTATTTGTCCAGAAAAGTGCTGTGGGCACACAGAAACACATTTGCCTCTGGCTGGTGTCAAAAACCTATCAGCTTGCCGCATC